>PITA01007501.1:37773-91127 GCA_004023965.1 Spilogale gracilis | reverse complement strand
TTTTTTTAAGATTTTATTTATTTGACAGAGAGAAACACAGCCAGAGAGGGAACACAAGCAGGGGGAGTGAGAGAGGGAGAAGCAGGCTTCCTGCCGAGCAGGGAGCCCGATATGGGACTCGATCCCGGGTCTCCGGGATCATGACCTGAGCCGAAGGCAGTGGCTTAACCAACTGAGCCACCCAGGCGTCCCTATTTGACCTTTAGATTAAACATTCTCTGCTATAAACCTTTTGGAAATATTGTGTTGGTAAGCATTTCAATACCACTGGATCCAGGATTTTCATACTTATGCACGTTTAGTTTTAATACATGCACTATAATGGGATTAAAGTAGGTAAGGAAGCCCAGGATATATGTCACATACCACAGATACAAGAGTGCACTTTTTAGTATTTCCTTCAAGTGAATATCATGCATTAGCCACGTCTTCAAAGGGCATATAAAACATAGGACATAAAGATAACATGTCTTGCTTTTCAGGAATTAAGGGAGAGCTGGGTGATGCAGGAGACCAAGGCAACATTGGCAAGACTGGGCCCATTGGTAAGAAAGGTAAGCTGCATTTAACTTTTCTCCAGTGGCAATTTGAAGCAAATCACGTATACCTTGATATATTCTGAAAGGTTCTGTATTATGGAAATGATTCTTTTTCTTTCTTTTACAGTAAGAGTTTTTCTCTTTCTTCATATCTTAGCTGTTCCTTTCATACCTAAACAGCTGTCTAAAAAAATAAATAAGGCCTTGAACAAGATTAAACAGAAATTCAGGGACAGAATCAAATATAAAGTTTTGGTACTTTCCGTATTGAACTATATCCTAGTTTGTAATCCTTGATACAACTAAAATGGGTATTATGACCATGAAGCATGTTCAATGGTAGAAAGTAATTATTAAAACTCAAGGCAGCAAAGGACACTAGAAATTTCTTTCTTTCTTTCTTTCTTTCTTTCTTTCTTTCTTTCTTTCTTTTTCTTTCTTTCTTTCTTTCTTCTTTCTTTCCTTCTCCTTTCTTTCCCATCCCTTTCCTTCCCTCCCCTTCCTTCCATTCCACTTCCCTCCTGTCCCTTCCCTTCCCCTTCCTCCCTCCCTTCCTTCCTTCCTTCTTCCTTCCTTCCTTCCTTCCTTCCTTCCTTCCTTCCTTCCTTCCTTCCTTCCTTCCTTTTAAAGATTTTATCTATTTGAGAGAGAGACAGAGACAGAGCAGGAAGGAGGGGACGAGGGAGAGAGAGAGTCTCAAGCAGATTCCCCACTGAGCATGGAGCCTGACCTGTGGTTCTATCTCATGACCCTGAGACCATGACCTGAGTTGAAATCAAGAGCCATAGACTCAACCATCTGAGTTACTCAGGCACCCCAGTATAATTTTCTTTCTTTAAGTGAAACAATAATGATTCTCCATCTGGAATTTATTAACAAATTAGAAACTTTAAGTATATATAATCATACTCTTCTATTCTCTCCTGTCACAGTCCTACACAAAATTACTGCTTTCATATTATAAAACAGAGATGGCCTCCTCTTTATGATCTAAGCACTCCTGCCTCTTATCTTCTCATAAAGCCCCACAATGATAGTATGTCCCAATGGCTCCTAATGGTCAATAGTTCGTACTGGCATTTTTCCACTTGGGTTGAATGTACAAAGCTGAATGAGAATCGCAATTTTATTGCAAGGAGCTCATAGACTATTTAGGAAGCTAAGATACAGGACTTTCTCATAAAACATTAGAATACTGAGTAACTATATGACTACTATAGGAACTATGTGGGAGAGTAAGGCCAGATTGATATAAAGACCTGAGCTAGGTCTTGAAGAACACTGACATGTTTATAGATAAGGGCGGGGTGGGGGAGCCTTTGGGGGGTGGCAAAAGATACTTGTGTAAACATACAGAGCTGAGGAAACTCAGTGCTACATGTTACAGAAACCTGCAGCCTTGATGTGTACCCTGCAGCCTTCCTTCCACATATGCCCAAGCAGCTGCTTGATCAGGCATGTGCCTCCTGGTCACGCATAGTGTGCTCTTGGGCAGGTTGATTGGTGCAGGGTAAGCAGATGCTGCGGCCCCTCTCCTCAACCCATAGCTTACTATCTGTTCTCTCCCTGTCCTCTTCCAACTCATTCCTTTGAGAATTTTCCTTCTGCCTGCATTTGAGGGCAGGCAGTACTACTGAAAAGAAGTTGCTGTACCTATTTCTGATTCAGTGGCCTGTAGTGTATGTTCACCTCTGATTGAAGTTCTCACAGCTGGGGATCAGTTAGATGGACTCCTCGTAGATGAGGACTTTCCGTAGTATGGATTGTGGCTGGTTTACCATGAGGCTAACGAAGCTTTGGCTTCAGAACCTGGCACTTATTTGAGTCCTTCCTGAGACCCTAAAAGGAGTCTTATCAACGCACATGGCCATATGTCTTGGCAGAGTTTGTAAAGTAAGGCATTTTATCCTCAACTGGTTAAAAGAGTGTCTCTCAACATTAAAAACAAAAACAAAACTATTTCCTCCTTAACCAGCCTTTTTAGACATTTATTTCTAATTGCCCTCCCCTATGAAATGTTAATGCCACCCATGGACTCTATATCTGTTATTCACTGTGTGTATATTTTTGCTTTATGTATAAAAGAGAGTAAGATTTTTCACTCCCTAAAACCAATTTTTATGTCCTTGAGCTGATAATGTCCTCATTGTGAATACACAGCTTAACACTACTGTTTCCTCCTGCTGCAGCTTCCCTATGTCAGACTTCTCTTTGTATCACCTGGCTATGGGAGGGGAAACAAATATTTTGGGAGCTCACCAGGAGGAAATGGAGAGGGGAAACCTTTAGTTTGGACTTCATGAGATAGGCTTACATCATTCGCAGTTACTCCCATGTATAGTTATGCTAATAACTTCAATCTAGGACTAGCTTCCAAGAATATTCTTACCATTTACTATGCAGATCTATCCAAAGTCACGGTGGAAAAGTGCAGGGGCAGAGATCAGATCATCATAGGAATGTGTCTTGGGGCATCCTGCACAAGAAATGCGTGAGTTGTGGAAAAGAAACAATGCTTGAAATGTGCAGGGTAGAGCTAAGCTGTGGAAAATGTTTCTAAATCCAACAGCTCATATATGTTAGAGAAGCGTTCTTAAATTTGACAATATTCTTAATTTACATAAATCATCAATACTAAGTTGTAAAGGTGAAAGAAATTTCTCACACCATTAATAATAAAACAAAATTCAGATTTCTGCATATAAGCTATGAGAAATACACTCTCATAAATTCTCTTGCTAAGAATGACTACCTAAGTAAAAAAAAAAAAAAAAGGCTAAATAAAACAAAAAACAGACAAGTTTGGAGGTACAAGGGAGCTACCAAATTGAATAGGTATTTAGGGACCTGATCTGGAAGAGAAGAGAACCACAACAGGTGAGCAATGCATTCTGTACTATTATTGCTTTCAAGTCATTCACCAATTCATAAGCCAGGCAGTGGTAGGAGACTGAGAAGCTCAAGCAGGAAGTCGCTCGAACTGAACTGGTATTCAAGGCCTGCCAAAGAAGAGTGACCCAGGAAAATGCCACTCTTTTTCACTTCAAAAATAAATATTTTCAGTTAAGACTCCAGAAATTCTGAACAACATTTTATTAAACATACACCCTTTCATATTTCAAAACATATTAGCAAGCTAGACATAGAAGAGAGGGTACCATATTTAATATGAAAGGGAATATCAACCATAGCAACAGAAACTTTTAAATATATACTCAATGATGAAATCTTGGCCACTTCTCTCCTGAGGCTGGGAATGAGATGAGCACAGCCCTCATCACCAATTTTAACCAACATCATAGCACAGGTTCTAGCTAGAGAAAAATTACAAGGGCAGGGGATAAGAATCACAATAATTGGAAACAAAGAAATAAAAAGTTCATTCTTTGCAGATGATCTGAGCACATATATCCAGAAAAACAAACGAATCTACAAATTAACTATTTGCATTAAGTTTTTTACACAGTTTAGCCATACAAAAACCATTTTTTCTATATATTAGAAACCATCATAAATGAAATTAAGAAGATGCCACTTTTTACAGCATCAAAATTAAGTTTCTAGAATAAAGCTGAAAAAAACAGGTGTCTAAGACTTCTACAACAAACACGACATAATGATAATAAGAGAATTTAAAGAATGTTTAAGAAAATGAAGGTAAACTACATTCATAGATTGGAAGACTCAATATGGTTAAGATGATCGATATGGTTAAGATGACCCCCAAATTTATGTGTAGATCAATGTTATCTCAATCAATATCCCAAAAGTAGCTCTCTTAGAATTTAATAAGCCAATTTGAAATGTATATGGAAATGAAAGGAACCAAGAATACTCAAAGACAACCTTAAAAAAGGAAAAACAAACCTGGAAGTTGGAATTTAAACATTTGTTTTAAGGCTGCAATCATTAAGATAGTGTTAATTTATGCAGAGATAGATAAATACACCAATGAAAGGGAATGGAACAGGCAGGAAGCTTCTTAAATTTGGTTTATGCAAAGCTGATGTTACTTTGCAAATGGAGATGATGTACTTATCAAAGTAGTGCTAGGTCAATTGCATATTCATGAATGCAGCCAAACATATGCCGCCCGTAAGTATGAGAAAAGAATTATAGAGGCATAAATTTATTAATTAAAATGTTATGATTCTGAGTGAATTTTGTAATGTGGTGTCTACTTTTAAAATTTAGTGACTTATCTTTATTTCTTTTCTTATAAGTATTCATTTTTATACCACTTTTCCATTTGTAATTGGAATTTCTTAAAGTGGGCTCTTCAAATTGTGTAAGTTCAGATAAAATGAATCACACATCTGCCCCTGGCTGTATCAGTTTCATGTAACAACTGATTAAGGGATGGAAAGGTGTAGTCAGAAAGTGGGATGCTGGACTTTTACGATTTCTGAGATGTAGCCATATTCCGTGTAGTTGAGATCCCAAGTATCCCCCTGGAGGTGAGCAGAAGTGGAGGAAGAGGAGGAGTCACTTTCATGAACATATCCAGAATTCAAGAAGTTCATTTGTTATTCTAGATGGTACACTTGCCTAGGTTTAGATGTGTTAAATACAGATTAGGCTCCAGCTAAGAGAGTTGAAGTTAATGATCTCAAGTCAAATCTTAAACCTTTTATAGAAGAAGACAAGGTGTTTTGGGAGGGTGATAGATAACAGAGACAGGAAAAGTAGAGTTCAATATGATTTTCTGAGCCTCATGGTGGATGAACTTCCACAAATTTTGAATAAGTAGTCTGGAAATGATAGGGTCAACTAACTGTATCTTCTTCAAGCTAATTCTATGTTTGCATACCTCTATCATTTTACTCATTGTCAAGCTTATTAGCTTGTCTTTTTGCCCCTATAGACTGTGAACTTCTAGAGGAAGAGATGAATGAAAAATTTATTGTGCCTTTGCTTAAATAAATATAAGCTCTATGTGGGTATCCTACTTTTTAATCATTTTATTTTAGTGCCTAATATACAGTGGAAACTTTCTAAATATTTATTACAATAAGAATAAAAAATTGAATGATAAAATATATTATTTCTTATGATGTGGCCCTATTTCTTCCCTCAATTTCTATAAGTACTACTGTCCCTTAACATCAGTTTCAACCATTCACTAAGATTTCTTTCCCCTCCAGAGATATGTCATCAAAATTTATGAGCATGTCCTGGAATTTCAAAAAAAATGAAGGTTAGTGTTCTGGCTCACCTGGATTAATTTCATTTTTAATCTGTACTTTGAAATTTATTGTCCTCGTTTTGTCAGTGGCCCTTCTAAATTTTTCACTGACTCAGATTAATCTCAACTCTGCGGGCTGACCTTAATGTTGTCACTTGGATGGACAAGGTAGCTTTCTGGATGTCAGTATATCGTTTTAAGAATAAGAGAAAATGACTTAGTACAGGCAAATTCAATCTAATAGCAAAATAAATGTTTTACTTAGGGTCAATAATCCTTTTACAGTGGAAGCATTATGATTTTTTTTGTTTGTTTAAAAACAACCTCTAATTCTTCAGTCTTAAGACAGTTATTACTGACATGTTCATGCTCTTGGGCCAAAATAAGTTTTCATGTATGGCTTTAAACCAGAATTCATTTTTGGGAAATAGGCACTATCAGCTCACATCCTCCATGAACCAGCTAAGCATGTGGCATGCTTTCTGGCTAAGTATGTGGCAAAAGCTAACATTGGTTGATCATTCTCTGTGACTCAAGCACAGAGTTAATCCCAAGAGAAGATGACATTACTTAATTTATCCTCCTGAACAATCTTCTGATTCTTTTTTTTTTTTAAAGATTTTATTTATTTGACAGAGAGAAACACAGGCAGAGAGGGAACACAAGCAGGGGGAGTGAGAGAGGGAGAAGCAGGCTTCCCGCTGAGCAGGCAGCCCGATGTGGGGCTCGATCCCAGGTCTCCAGGATCATGACCTGAGCTGAAGGCAGTCGCTTAACCAACTGAGCCACCCAGGCGCCCCCAATCTTCTGATTCTAAGCACCATTATTTCCAAGGAAAAAAAATGAAGAAATAGAGACTTAAGAAAATTATGTAATCTGTCCACATTTAGCTAGTAAGTGGCAGAGCCGGGATCCAAGCCGTGTCTTTTTGGATTGTCATGGCTGTTCACTCTACCACAGTGCTTTAACTTTCCCATCTGTTAAAAAAAAGAATAAAATTCATGTGAAAATACTGAAAAGTAGTCACGGTGCTTACATCTTGTCAGACAAAAAAGCCATTTATTATTCAAAAATCTGTTTTCCACACTATTAATATCCAGCTGAAGGCTCTTGCTTCAGTGAACATCTTCTCTATGCTGATCCACAACCATTTTTGCCAACACCTGGCGGGCACTTCTTTATTCCACTCTGTGAGTAGGTAAGAGTGATAGTGTCCCATTTCCTTGGTCTCTGATGTGTGCTTTGTTTTCCTTAAAACCCCCATCATTTTTATAAAACAAATACTCCACTTAGCCTTCTTTGATGTGCACCATTGGGTTTAGCCCAGAACTAAGATCATACATACCAGGACTAGAATCAACTTTCAGCCCACGTTGAATTGAAAGGGATCCACAGTTAAAGAAAACACACTATTTTCAAAAAACAAAACTTTATTCATAAAATATTAAACTATATTCAAACATATATATATGATCTCTTAAGTCCATATTGTTTTTGGTAGTGACAAGAACTTGGCCTTCCTTTCAACTACCGATTATATTTTTTGAATACTTTGCTTTAATTCATTAAATCATTGATTCACTTATTTGGGAAACCCCATGAACTGGGGAGCCAGAAACGGTTGGGTTTCAATACCAACCCTGCCACAGAATTGCTAGATGTCCTTGAACAAGTTCTGTTGCCTCTATGACCTCTTTCTTTTGTAGAAAGGAAAGCAAAAAGTCTTTCCATTGTAGAATAAAGATAATGATAATACCTAACTCCAAGGATTTAATTTGATAATATCTATAAATAATATGATAATATCTATGAAGTATCTGGAACAGTACTTAGGAAATGCATATCGCTTTCCTCCATTAATATATTCCCAAAATTTATTTTTGTCTTTAACAAATTATGTATAAGAAATAGAGAAATTTGGGGCGCCTGGGTGGCTCAATTGGTTAAGCGACTGCCTTCGGCTCAGGTCATGATCTCGGAGACCCGGGATCGAGTCCCACATCGGGTTCCCTGCTCGGCGGGAAAGCCTGCTTCTCCCTCTCTCACTCTCCCTGCTTGTGTTCCCTCTCTGGCTGTGTTTCTCTCTGTTAAATAAATAAAAAAATCTTAAAAAAAAAAAAAAAAAAAAGAAATAGAGAAATTTGTAGGACACAACTTAGGGGTGAGCAGATCAATCTTCTTCATCAGGATACAAGACATATGTCCATATTTTTTTCCGTACTTCTGTTGTGCATCATCCCCTACCTTGCTCCCATCTTCATCTGCTGAAATTTTTCTGAACTGAGCTCCACTGCTATCTTCCCAGGACAGCCTTCCTTCATCCTTCCAGCAGAAGCACTATGCCATCTACCTTCCTCCCACAGTATATTATCTCTGTTCAGTGTCTCTCTTACAGTATTTTTTTTTTAAGATTTTATTTACTTAACAGAGAGAAACAAAGCCAGAGAGGGAACACAAGCAGAGGGAGTGAGAGAGGGAGAAGCAGGCTTCCCGCCGAGCAGGGAGCCCGACGTGGGATTGGATCCCGGGTCTCCGGGTTCATGACCTGAGCCAAAGGCAGTCGCTTAACCAACTGAGCACCCAGGCGCCCCTCTCTTACAGTATTTACTACATTCTATTGTCATAGACTTCACCATTGTCTGATTTTATTCAAGTGCCAGTTCTGAGGCTTCCTCCTACATATTTAAATTACATTCTTGATTTTGAGGACCTCTCTTTCTCTTTGGGGAGCTCATGAATGTCCACCATCACTGTAAAGAGAAGTGTCTGTATGGCCAGATTGACATGAGTCAATTTGGAAAGTCTCAGCAAATTCTTGGGGCCCTGATAAGCAGGCTTTCCTGGAAGATCAACAGTCAATACATATAGGACTCTTAATGAAAAGCATTCAGCAGACAGTAAAGAAAAGAATAGGTAATGAGCAGGCAACATGGGCTACCTTATGGGTTTTAGAGGGCTCCTGGTTTTTTTCCCTCTTTTCTGGTAAAGGATGGGATTAGGCAGAACCTCGATTCTGTCTTGGTTTCACCTCATATTGCCTCTTGCGGGCATGTAACTAATTCCTAGCTTCACCAAACTCCTACAAAGGTAAGCAAGCCTCCATATTATTTTCGCCTGCATGACCTGGATCTTAATATTCTTTCCTCCCAAATTCTTTCTTTTTCTTTTTCCAGCTCACCACTGAAGCATAAACTCTATTTTGCTTCCATCAGGATCTTCTCTTTTGATTCTCAAGAATTTCAGCCAAGCATTTCCTCTTGGAAATCAAAAGCTTTTGCTTTCAATTATTGTGTCTGATGTAGGCTTCAAGGGTTTATTTTGAAGTAAAAAAAAAAAAAAAAAAAAAAAATCCATGGTTTTTTCTCTCTGCTTTAATAATCCTGATTCTCTGAGAATTATTTTGTGGATGCCTCTGATTGAATAAGAAAATGGCCACATACAAAGAGGAGCAGAAGGGAAAATTATCAAAGTTGATATTTCAGCATAATATATTTGACACAACTTTATATTACAGATATTGGCGTGTATCACATCTTATCTCTCTTTATATCTTCTCAAAGTACCAAGCCTTTTATCTTGCATAGAGTAAGAAATAAATAGTAAATATTTGAATTAAATTGAAAAAGCACAATATATGTTTTTGAAAATACAAGGATAGAGCCATATGGAAGAACTTGAGGGCATATAAATACACAGGCATGGCAATGTGCTAATCAATTAATTCAGATATACAAAACTAGGTACTTTGAAAGTTAAAAACATGCAGAGAATTACATTAGCCTTTCTCAAAAGGCCATGTTAATGGGACAGGTGACACAAATGTAAATGTTTCTTTGCCCCCATCAGAATTCTACATATAATCTAAATAAATGATTACTTTATTGGGTAGTTGTACCTGTGCAGCCAACTCAAAATCGAATTATTTATATAAAACCAAGGAATATTAGTTGGAGATATTGCAAATGAAATTTAAAAACGCTTCCTATGTTTTTAGGTATATGAGCTATTGTCTGCCAGAAATGATTCCACCATTTCAGTTCATTGTTCTTTTCACGGCTATTGTTTTTATTCAGGTGACAAAGGGGAAAAAGGTTTCCCGGGGATACCAGGAGGAAAAGGCAAAGCAGGTATGACATGCTCATTTTTCTCTTAGACTTCTAGCATCATTCCAAATGTATTCTTCTTTAAAAGTAAATACATTTTTATGAAAACAAAAACAAAAGCAAAAACAATAGTCCTCTAAATGCTTAACCTTATTTTATTTGGGCTAGAGGGAGGAAAAGAAGGGAACTTTCCTCTCTATCTACTGGTGACTTTCCAAGCCCTGGGGAAGGGAATAATGGCACATTCCATCCTAGTCATGCTTAGTGGGAGGAAGCAAAGCCAGCACATCAGGAAGCAGCCTTCATTGTACTAGAGCAGAGGAAAATCCTCCAAGGTCTCAACAGTAGGACTGCACCAGCATTCCCTACATTCCACCAGCATCCCAACCAAACAGGGGCCAGCAGGTTGCCCACAGCAAACCGGCCCAATCCGGAAAGACCCCATGGATATAGAACATGCCTTCAGTGGTCAGGGAGAGTCTCCCCGAGTCCGAAAGAGTTTTATTTCCAGTGCTATGTCCAAGGAAAGAAAGTAGGTTGCTCTGGGGGAAGTCACAGAGGTATAGTGAAGACTAATTCTAAGAACTGTTTTAAATTCCTTATAGTTAACTGTGAATGTGAATAAATAAAGCTACAGATTCCCCTCCACCCCTTTGGCTAATAAAATTCTTTTTGCTTTTCCACTGCTAAAGAAGAAAGCAAAAGGGACTGATTACATGAAGCAGCCATTAAATGGAAAAAGGGAATCATTTGAATTTCACATCATTTTCCTTACACTTCTTTCTCTGTCACAGTATCAGCAGGTAGTTGAAAAGGTAAATGAACAAAGAGGGAATGAATGGCAGAGATTAAAATCAGAGTTAATCCACAAATGGCTCTTGAAATTAGAAGTTGGATCTATTCACAAGACTTCAACTTAGTCCTTGAAACATTCAAGGATCATTTAAGCTGTATGTGAAATGGATAATCAGAATTATTTGGTTTCATCTAGAAAGTTTTCTCCTGTCTTGGGAGAGTTGGGTGAGCCAGTGATCAATGCAATTAAGAGAAGAGAAGACTGGCTAGAAACTTGTTTTAAGAAAGCTGTAAAGATGTTATTTTGAGATAGGATGGGTGCATTCTGTTTTCGACAAAAATGCTAAACAGTCCATAGTATATGTGCAGGTGTTGTCTATACTTATTCTTCTCTTTAAAAATCTGGTTTAGGGCTATGTTTCAACACATTAAAATACTTTAAAAGATATTTTGTAAAATCCTGAAGACAATGTAATGTGGAAGCCTTGTTTTAAATAAAAGACTAAAAGTACAGTCATTCACACAAAGATGTGGCCAGTCTAGGAAAACATAGTAAAGATTGAGAAGAGAGCAACTGCTCTTTCCAACTGATCTATATGTGCTCCAACATGAATTCACAGTTTTTGTCATTTAAAAGGCACCGTCTGTGACTGTGGACGGTACCGGAAAGTTGTTGGACAACTGGATATTAGTGTTGCTCGCCTCAAGACATCTATGAAGTTTGTCAAGAATGGTGAGTGTATCTTTTTTTGTCTTATACTATCTACCAATTGAATCTTTTTTGACATTAAAATTCCAGTATTCCTAGTGGGAAATACCTAGGGTCATGCAAAGGCCTACTGAGATAGTGTCACCACTGTCCAAGTCTCTCAAAATGCTAATTATCCACTCAGACTCCAGGACACTCAGGGACCACTACCTACATATATTTGCATATATTGTATTGACTTTGGATAAAAAGAGATACTTTCTGGAGAGAGGGGAATGGAGAAAAGGGTAGAGGTTGTCAAGCCACACATTAAGAATAAAAAGGGACAGGAAGAGTCAAGAGAGCTAGTGTCTCAGAAAAAAGAAGTAATAGTAAAAGCAATAACTATTTTCTTGAGTACCTGAAATAATACCCAGTGTTTAGGTATTGTGATTACCCTGAGGTTTAGAGAAATTACCTTGCCCATAGATACAAGCTAACAGGGAAGCAGGGGTTCGAATACTGGTTTCACTGATGGCTCTACCTTCAAAACACCTCAACAGAACATTGTATTTCTCTGAATTGTATAACTTCCCACATTAGCCATTTTTGTTACCCTTTGCCATTTCCCCACTGTAGTTAGCAGTGAAGCCCTTAAGGTGGGCTATGTGTCCTCTCCTATGACAGGATAAATGAGGAATCTATTGTATTTACAGTTGAAATTGGTTTTCTTTTGTTGAACTTTATTTTTTGTAACCCAGCTATGTTTGTTGTACATTATTAGAAACACATATATGTCATCTTGCATTCATCTTCATCTTGTAATACTCTTAATTATAACTCTGGTTATAGTTAGTACTGAGATGCTATCTCTGACATGACTTCAATCCTCACGAAGAAAACCAGACCCTAGAGGTTCCACATAGAGCAATAATTTTTTGATATTTATTGGCGAGGTCAGATTTCTTGGTAAACTTAGATTTTTAGACCCAAAGAAATATATGTAGATGCCCCCAAAGCCTAAAACATATTTAACATATTATGGGGTCAGGATGATTCTGAGTCATCAATTCTGTCCTGAAGATTTTTCAGTAGCCCAGTACTTCATCTATATGGAGTGAACATGGACAAACTCAATCTATGTACATATTCAGAGCCCAGGAACTCAGCCACAAACTTCCACATTAGTCCTATGTCCATTCAATAAGCTTTTCCCATCCATCCCATGCACTTTTGCAGGCTCTGAGGCTACAGAGTCATAATGACATGGTCGTTGTCCTCAAGACATTCATAGTTTAGTACGTGAAGCATACAGACCAACAATTAGACTAGAATGTGTTGAATGATACAAAGGAGGAAGAGGAAGGGACTATGGAAACATGGGAGAGTGTACACAAGAGCCCTGTGCTTGTCCAGAGACATGGAAAGGCTCTTAAGGGAGAAAATACTTCCATTGGGATCTAAATAGCAAGTATGAGTTAATGAGAAGACTTTCCAGGCATGAAAGTCATGAAAATGAAACAAAAGGGCATGTTGTTGGGACTCTAAGTATAGCAAAGCATAATTTAGGGTGGAAAAATAGTCTGAAAGGATTTGAGTGGCAAGTCATGTAATAAACCTTTATCAAAATAGTCTCTTCTTCACAATTGTGTGGGAGTTAAGGAGGGAGCAGAAGGAGGACTAATGGCAGGACTTTGTTCTTCATTTGATAATACAAAGGAGATAAAAATATTTAACCAGTGCCTACCTCATTCTAGGTACTTGCAAAATAATTGTGGAACATCAAATAAATGCATTTAAATCCAGCAATATTATATACTTGCCTTTTCTTCTTTTGAGATGCCTAATCATGCTCATCTTTTCCTCTCTGCAAAGTCATAGCAGGGATTAGGGAAACTGAGGAGAAATTCTACTACATCGTGCAGGAAGAGAAGAACTACAGGGAATCCCTGACCCACTGCCGGATCCGGGGTGGGATGCTGGCCATGCCGAAGGACGAAGCTGCCAACACACTCATCGCTGACTATGTGGCCAAGAGTGGCTTTTTCCGGGTGTTCATCGGGGTGAATGATCTTGAGAAGGAGGGACAATATGTGTTCACAGACAACACTCCACTGCAGAACTACAGCAACTGGAAAGAGGGGGAGCCCAGTGACCCCTATGGTCATGAGGACTGTGTGGAAATGCTGAGTTCAGGGAGATGGAATGACACAGAGTGCCATCTTACCATGTACTTTGTCTGTGAGTTTGTCAAGAAGAAAAAATGACTCTGCTCATGCTACGCATTTGTTATTTCTCTGTGACTATCATTGCAGTTATCTTTATGCATCCTTTTCTTTCTAATTATTCATTCTGACTCAAGACAAGTAGAAAATGCTGCAATGAGGTTTGGAATCCCCATTGCCATGGTCTTCTTTGATGATTTTGAACATTTTCATACACAGCATATGATTGAGCCAATAGCTCACCAAGCTGCATGGATCCTCACAGAGAGTTTGAGTTACTAATTGTGCAGGATGTGGTTGTCTATGTGTCAAATGAAATGTTCTCTTGGCATTTGCTCTGCTGCCTCTCCCTAAACCCCTAAACCACTGTCTATTTAACCCAGTGGATAATTGGACAGTTGGTTGGTGATGATTAGGCTAACTTACTCTTGCTTAAAGCCAGACGTATGGGAAGGCCTTCTGTTAGGAATGCAGAGATATTATCTGTCTTTGAAGCCAAGATCACCTCTTTTTTGACTGACCACTTACCATGGCTATAGCCACACTTCAAAGGTCCTCCTGTTTGCACAGATATAAAAGTACTTCAACCCCAAATCTCTATATGAGAAACTTCTGGCCTGTTATCCATTCCAGACCACATGGAATCACACAGACAACTTCCGTGCTTCTGATCAATGGCCTTCACTAAGATCTACCAAGCAGTTGCCTTGACCTCTTTCTATAGGCTCACAACTGAATCCTAGGGCTCCAGGTTTTAACTCTGATTTGAGGAAAGGGGAACTTTAGAAATTGAAAAGAAAAAAAGAAAGAGAGGATTTTTCAAAACAATATTACTTATAATCTTCCTATTAAACTGCCCCCTTACTAATATGGCCCCATTTTTCTTTGTCTTTAGTTTAGCCTTATCAACTTTTCTCCCCTTAGGCATGGAGAATGAGGGAAGGAGTTTGTGAAGCTTTCAGAAAACTCTAGAAGCTTCAAGGTGCTACCAACATCAAGTCACCAAGTCCTCTCCTCCTTGCCTCTAATATATCACTTACAGTGACATTTGATGGGAGGTCATTAACTTTCTGTAACCATCTGTTTTAAAGACCCCATGCCAGAGATGCTCTTTGTGGTACTCTGACATCACAGTAATGTGGCAAGTGTGGAGTTTGGAACATGCCTCTGACTCACATTTATCGAGCTGGTAAAATTCTACTTTGAACTGTCAATCAAAACTCAAAGCCCCTTTCATTTCAAATTTGAAAATAATATAGTTCAACAAAACTCTAGATTTTACCCTTATAAACTGCTGCTCCAGTTATAGTTTGTGACATACGATTAGACTATTTAAAATGCTGGCAAATGGTTAATGAAATAAGAGAAACAGATCAACAACATATGTTCACCTTAAACCATCTGTCCATGATTTCACCCATGACTAACTCATTATGAGAGAAGATTTAATTAGGTTATTTCTGTGGGTTTATTGAGAGTCACAAACTCAGGTCCTACAGGAGCTATACAGGATGACATAAATAAACCAAGTGGAATGGGTGGGGATCCTAGTACTGAATACAACTTATTCTGCAAGAATCAACTTCCCTCCTCTCCACTTCCCCACTGGCCCCCCGCACTGTTATGTTTCCTTTGGAGGACCCAATATCACTAGATGCTATTTCTACATACATTTGTACATACATTTCTAGAGAAGTCAGAATGCTGGAACTTTATGAAATATATTCATATTTTTAAACATTGACAACTAGTCAATTTTTAGCTCAAGTTTTAAGTCACACAAAACAGTCTGCTAGGCAAAAACAAAAACAAAAACAAAGTGAACTTTTCATTTCTCATCTCTGGGGGAAAGTTCTGAAGGTTCTAACCACGTTGAATGTCATTAGGATACAGTGACATCAAAGTCGAGATCCATTTATACTTCAGTCAGTTCACTCAGTTACAGGAATTTGTTCAATGTTTGCCATTCGTTAGGTTAATAAACTAGTTACATATTCAGATTTTTGAGAATGTGGCATATGATATTTTGAAGGCAAGTCAGTTTAATAAAAAATTACAAAGTGGGACAGTTTATCAAAGCCAGTAACCTTGGGTGGTATGCAAGCCAGTCAAGACCATGAGGAACAAGAACCTAGGAATGGTTGGAGGAAGAGAAAGGAATAAGAGGAAAGAAGAGAGAGAATGGAGAGCAAGCATTGCCTAGGGCCACGTGGCAATGGGATCCATGTTCTGATTTGTTCTGGGTGGCCAAAGTATGAATATTTATTGTGTGTACTATGAATACTATTATTATTATCATTATTATTATTAAAGCATTTCTTTTAAAGACTCATCTTTGCTGCCAATGCTTCCAAGAGAAGATGACAGAGTATCTAAGGTACCACACACCTAATTAGATTTACTATAAAACTTATTTAAATTTTGTGAAGCACTTTGCGCTTTATAAATATCCTCACATATCATTTCTCATTTGATCTTGATAAATTTTGTGCAGTAGGAAGGGAACACCTTTCTACTGCCATTTTCCCAATGAGAATACTGAGGGTCAGGGGAGCTAAGCAATTTACCAAAGTTGACTCATTTGGGAGAAAAACAGACTCCAGCTTGCTGATCAAAACTACCAAGCCAATGTTCTTTCCAGCCTGTTTGTTGCTATATTAAATGGAAGCTCATCCATGATTCTCTCATGATAGCAACAACTCAACTAATCTCTCTTGATTACTTTCCAAAGTTAACATCAGAGTCAATTAACAGAGATACTGGGGATTTGGAAACTTACCTTACAGATTTGGTGTTCCCTGGTTTGTTTTTGAATTCATTAATGTCTAGACGTGCCATGAATGCTGGGGATGTTATTTAGTAGAGCTTCACTCTAGTTCTGCAGATAGCTACAGATAGAAGGAAAGCAAAACACGAAAATCAAGATTTGCTCAAAATAAAAATGGGGAAATAATTTATTTGCCCTATGAAATTCATGAGAATTCCCTTAAATACTTAGCATTTAAAATCAATTTTATTCTCAAAGGGTTAAATTTGTACTCAACTTTTCAGGATACATCTGTGTACCTCTCAAGGACTACATAAAGTTTCCAAGGAAAAGAATTAAAAAATATGTTTACAGCCTCACTTCCCAAAGCAACACATTCCATGACTGGGTAAGAAGAAATATCTTATGTGCAGAGTTATTGCCCAAACACTGTGGAAAGGTGTATACCCAGTGTTGAGACAGGTATAATAGAAATTGATTACACTTTAGACAACTCACCCATAAAAACTACTGGCATAAAAAATTGTGTGTGTGTGTGTGTGTGTGTGTGTGTGTGTGTGTGTGTGTGTATTCTTAAACCTATGTTAAACATATATGGGCTGATTTGTTATTAACCAACTATTTCTTACCTTTCTGGATTGCATAATTTGAAAAAATAAGATATTTGTTGACTAGGAAAGATTAACTAAGTAGCAGTACCCACTGCATTATTAATAGATTGAAACTGAACATCCGTAGGTGTTATTTCTAATAAGAAAATCATAATGATAGGATTCCATGTAGTACTCAGAAACTGTAAGTGTATCACTTTAAAAATCTAGATCTGGTGTCATGATGTGGTGAATTCCAAGGCCAATTGTACCACTTATTAGCCCTATTAAGAGAAAATTTCCATGCTCTGAACCTTGTTTTCCTAATCTGTATAGTTCCTCCTCACGGAGTACTGTGACAATTAAAGAGGTAACATGTGATGAGGTAAGAAACACGGTACCAGCCAGACATATTACATAGGGTACAATGAAACTTAGCCATTACTACCAGCTACTTGTTGGAAAGAAACGAGTCATAGTTTACTTGTGGTGCATAAGGGGTAATATAGAGGACAGTAGGAGAAGGAAAGGAAATGAGAAGCAGGGTAATTCGGGGAGAGAAATGAAATATGAGAGACTTTGGACACAGAAACAGACTGAGGGACTTGGAGGGAAGGGGGTGTGGGATGGGAGAGCCTGGTGGTGGGTACTGAGGGCATGAATTGCATGGAGCACTGGGTGTGGGGCATGGGCAATGAATCTTGGAACACTGAAAAAATAAAACAAATTTAAAGTAAAAAAAAAAAAAGATACAGGATTCCCCCATTCTCACAAGTACAGCATTCTATGAAACCTTTACTAAATTGAAATGGTGTGAAGCTAAGAAGTGATTGCCATTAATTTATATGGAACCTTTTTGAGTGTTCCCACCCCACTACCCAAAATCACCTCTCTTAAAGGCTTTTCTGATACCTTAGGACACGTGTTGCTAATTATGCACCAAATAAATGGAGGTGAAGCCCAAATGCCCACTGGCACAAGTCAGAAGTCCGGTGGTTGGTGCTGGGATGCTGAGTGTGGGTCCTGGGCAGGAGCTTGGGGTGGCGACTGTGGAAGCTTGGGCTGCCGCTGCCTCTCTCAGGGTTGTTACCAAGCCAATATGAACCCTATCTTCACTTTCAGACTTTTTCCCATAAAAGTGAAATGTCTTTCAGTTAGTGGAAGCCGGTACCAGTGCAGGTCTTTCATAAAAACAAAATGGTGTCATGCAAACTTACACACAAAAACTTACATACGTCAGAAACTCTGCATATCTAGCACATACACTACATGTATGCATATACAAACAGGCTGTATGAGTCTGTGTGTGTGTAAACCAGACAAGTCACTGTTCTTATCCTCATTTCTAGATGAAATTCTTACCTTCAGGGCAGTGAACAAATCCGCCAAAAGTTGTGCTGCTGGTTAGAATTAGAGTTGAGATTGATTCTAAAACCATTTCTACTTTTGATTGATTTTAAAACCATTCCTACTTTTTCTAACATGCAGTTTATCTGAACTCATGCTTATCACATAAAAATAACTATATTTTTGGACTTAAAAATGAAACCATGAACTTGCACCACCTTGAGGTGGTAAGACTTCATAATCGAGCTGGTAAAATTTGAGGGGAAAAAAAGAAGGAAGATGAAAGGAGAGAAACTGATTGCCACAGATACTGCATACACAAATCTTTCTATGTATATAGGAATTTCTTTCACTGCACTCCTAATAGATACTCATGTAATTTATATTTGAACTTTTTGGTAATTTGCTAACCCCATTAGAGAAATTTTCCTGATGGTGAACTAAAATATGCTTCTTCTAATTTCCACTCATTGTCCTTGCTCTGCTCTCTGCTGTTTATAACTCTGAGTTCCGGCCCAGAGATAAGCTGGAACAGACTCTTAATGAAAGCATGGGTCCAGGCAAGGGGGGCCGTCCTCACTATGGCACTGACTGCTAAGATGGATATCCAATTGTTGTTGTTGTTGTTGTTGTTGTTGTTGGCCTTTTTAAAAAAATATTTTATTTATTTATTCATCAGAGAAAGAGCACACAGCAGGGAGAGCAGCAGGCAGAGGGAGAAGCAGGTTCCCCACTGATCAAGGAGCCTGATGCAATATTCAATCCCAGAACTCTGGGATCATGACCTGAGCCCAAGGCAGACACTTAACCGACTGAGCCATCCAGGCATCCCAGATATCCAATTTTATACATTTCTCTAAGCCTAGGTGGTATGCCCCACATCTAATGAATTAAAATTTTTTTAGTGCAGCATGAGAGGCACAGAGATGGAGTATGAATGATATTCAAAATCATCTAGGGCATCGCAGTCATACACAAAAAAACTATTTATTAGGAAGGTATATGGTGGACAGGGTTCAACCCCAGAGAGGAGGCTGTTAAAAGGTAGATGGTTTGATAAGACTTCATCGAGATGGTTCAGGGCAGATGTCCAGTGCTAGTGGGAGAATGAAGTCAAAATCAGAGTCCATGTGCAAAAAGCTTACATTCTAAGCAATTGGCTTGGGTGGATAGGAGAGTTCATTAATTCATTAATATAACTGTGGAGCATTGGATATGTGTTAAGTGGCACCATGATAAGGGCTGGAGACACAATGGAAATGAACACAAATCAGGTTTCTAGACTCATGTGCAGAACTCCCCTCAGACTCACTGAACATCAAGTGTACCATACAAAGACCCAAAATTTATTCCATTATCAGGGATGGAATACATAAACCTTTCCTATTTTTATATGTACTTCCTCTTCAACATAACACCTCTTCAAAGATATATTGAGATAAGTTGGGCAAGGAAATTTTTTTTATAACAGTACCACATTACTCTTTCTAAAAGAGCAAATAGACATATCTCTTTGAATACATTTACACATTGACTCATTTTGATGTGAACAAAATTTCTTCTACCAGTGTGTATACTCACCTCCACCATTTTCTAGAAAAGATAGAATGTATCCTTGTGGTTGTGCACAAATGAGCATTGACAACTGGTAAATGTTCTCTTGCCTTATTTTTTCTTGGTGACCTACACCAGACATTCAGTGAAACCCAGATTTGCCATAGATTGTCTTTTCATAGTAAAATAAGAACAGACAGGAGGAAGAGAAGAGAAGTGAGTCAGCCATTTTACAATGTATTAAAATGTGAGTAGAGCCACCCCAAATTAATCCCCATGTTGGCCTCTGCATTTCAGAGATAATGGAGAGTAATGTGTGTCCACACAATTTTAAAGCTATATAACTCTTTGGCATATGTATTTTTCACTTTATAACCCTTAAGCAGACTAATCTATCAATAGCTAACACTTAATCTTTGTGTAAACCTGGTTGGTGGGCCTTTGGGAGGGGGGAGGGGAATGAGGACCTGAGGGCTGTCTACAGTCAAATCCTGCATATATTGATTGAATGTTGTTGGCCCCAGGGAAGAGTACTCATAAGCATTCCCATGATGCGTGAAAAGCCCAGGCAGGCACAGGAACATTTTTGAAGTCTTGAGAAAATAAGATAAAAGGAGATGTAATTGCAAACACATTTAACTTAAATCCAATAAAGTCTAGATGGACATTTTTACTAAGAATACTCAGCATAACATAGAACTATGGGAGACTCTTCCCACAGCAGATCACAACTTCACATGGATATTTCCTAAATCAACTTGAAGAAGGTGATTCTGAAGAAGGCTACCAGGAAAAATACACATGTTTTATAAGTGGATGCCTTCTGGCAATGTTTATATTTAAAAACATTTTTTTCCCCAATTCCCTGTTTTGTACCATCTTAACTCTGAACTTGCTGATCTTGGTGCTTTTCAGGGACACAACCTCCGGGATGGATGAGGATTTCTGTACTGGCACTTACAAGCACTGTAATTCTCTGTTCCACAGAATAAGGATATTCTCTTTGCCCTAAAGGACCTTAGGACTTAAAGGATAGAGTGTACAAACACAAGAGGCTATTTCTAATTCTGGTCTCTACATTGGAGAAAAAGAAGATAAGTTGATAAATCCAAAAATACATATTGAGACATTAAAATAAAGTATCAAAGAGCAGTTTTTAAAGCAGCTTGAAAAACACCTTTGCATAGAGACATTTTATAAAAAGAGTAAGGAAGGAGGCAAATATATATGTTTGTATCCCCACCTTTGAAACTGCAAAAGAAAAAAACTAGTTAAGCTCTTCTTTTTTTCAGATAATCCCTTATGGGGAATGGGACGGGGCATGATACTACTGCTTCTCTTTCAAAATGTTGTTACAAGTTTCCCTCATTTCTACATTTTCAAAAATTTGATAGCCTTATATGTACTAATGCTCTTGATTCACTGATTCATACCACTATGAAATATAAAGATAATATTTATAGGGTAAAATTATACACAGTAAGGAATGTGTTCCTCTGATCACCACAAACAAGCCCTCAGATCCATATGAACAAAAATTACATGATATTTGGGTCCTAGTACACAAACTCCTTATACTAGAAATACTTAACTGTTACATTGCCTACAAATACTCCTAAATAATCTGCTATGCTTTGGATTCTAAAACATCCCTGCATTTAACATAATCTTTATTTCCTGGGAATTTCTAGTCATGTTTGCTGGAAAATATCTTCACCCTTTGCTGAAATATAATTCCCACATAGATATTGGGATTATAGGTCCTTAGTTCCTTTGCTTTTAATATGGTTCCTTCACTGGCACCCAATGATGATGAATTTGTCAACATGAAGTCATACAGGAGTTTAGCAGAAGTCTCAGGAGTGTGATGAAGGCAGAAGACAAAGTAGAGTTAGGTTGATGAGGAAATATAAGAAGTTAGAGATGGCATATACAGAAAACATCCAAATACACAGAATTCCAGAAAATAGATCATTTTTAAGATGCCATGTGAGAGGCATGTTTTAACTTAAAACCATGGGATTTAACATAGTTTGTGATGGAAAATTTTTTAGGAAGCTTGCCTATAAAGGAGAGTCGTGGCAGCAAGAGCAAGAGTGGTGGTTGGACATTGTCGATCAAAATATGGTAATAACTAATACAACCTGAGTGTAATGCTAAGCATTTGACATGTACTTGTAAGTTAATCCACAAATCAAATCTATGTGGTACATACTATTATGATCATCTGTTTTTCCTGTGAGTAAATTGGGGCACAAAGATTAAGTAACATTCCAAATTCACCCTGCTGGGATTTCAAGGCAGGATGTCTGGTCCAGTTTGCATTGTTAAACACTGCACTGTTCCGTCTCACCCTAAGATAATCGGCATATTTGGAAGGTCCAGAGTTTCTGTCTTGCTACTTATGCTCTGTGTAACTACTCACAACTCACCTAACCTTTCTGAGCTTATTATCTGTGTGTGCAATGCACATATTGATGGACATGGAAAAGGGGGAAAACTGTACAAAAGCATGACTATTTCACAACACCTCCATCAGTCATGAATAGGTTGGAAACCTAGGAACATTTCATCCATTTTCCAAAAGGAATAAATAGATATTTCAAGAATTCTGAAGTCAACTCTTTTTTTTTTTTTCTGTCCCTCAGAAGGCAAGGAAAAATACCCCTCACATAAAGGAGGAGATTCTAATGGAGACAGAGTGTTCCAGGGGAATCTGATAGAAAACACTTGAAGCCAAACATGAATTTTCTGAAAAGAACCTTGAGAAAGAATTGCTCTGACTGACAGAAGGAAAAATGACATAATTGGGGTCATTGGACTGAATGACTTGGACTGAAGTGATATGATCCTGGGATGGAGCGTGACAGGAAGATGAAGAACACAAGATCATCCTATAGGACACGGTCAGTCCCTCTGAAGGAAAGCATGGCCTATGGATGCCAGGTGATAAGGACGTCAAGTCCTCTGTTTAAAACTGTGAAAGGATTCGGGTGTCTCTGCTGTAGAGATAGTATTCTCGGCTGTACCAACAACTCCCTAAAACTTTCAAATGACTCCTATTTTACTCTCTTGTTATTGTGAAGTATATAACAGGATATGTTGTTTTCATTTAATTTTAAGAATGAAATATCACATATTTTATGATGGCAACAATTTTTTAACTTTTGCAGGTGTACAATCACTTAAGACTTGTGTCCAGTCCTACCTCCCATTCTCACAATCATATAAAATACAGCCACAAATTCATGACATCATGTATTATGAAACACAGATATTTGATGAATGCATATGTACTCTTTGTAATATGACTTCTGCCCACCTTTTGAAGCCCCTCCTTTTGCTACCCACTTCCAGGTGCATACCTCCAAATCTACACATGTGCTAGAAGTTTCCACAACAGGTTCATCCCTCTGATTTGTGTATTTTGTCCATAGATATCATACCCTGTTATCTGAGCAGCAACCTCTCATTCATCTGAAATGCAGCTCACAATGTCAGCTTAGGGCTTCACCCTCTGACCCTTTGGCATAGCTCTCCATGTTCCTGTCATGGCATTTTCCATTGAGGACAGGGATTAAAGGAAAAGTGCCCAGGATATGAGAAGTAACCAGTGCATGCTTGTTCAATAACAACCTCGTAAGTGGCTAATACAGGAATAGAATTCAAGGTGTCCTGGTGCCCTCTGGTCCTACCATGCTCAGGGAAACCTCTAGGAAGCTTTGGTCTTTACAAGGTCCTAACAGGAGAAAGATGGCACACACAAATGCATAATTGAGAAGAGTTGAAAGGGAAATGTTATACAAAGGTTTAGGTGGAATTAAGGGAAACCATCAAGGAATCATGATACACGTAGGGCAGCAAGTGCAGGGACTGTAGACCTAGTGTGGGGAAGAGGTTACCAGACTCAGAGAGAGCCACATATGAGAACTACCTGATGGGACCCATGACCTTAACAGTGAGGGAACAACCTACTACTGTGACTCCAGGGAAGTCAGGAGGTTATTAGCTGATGCATGTCTCCCACTGCTCTCTGTTCTCCTACAAGTGCTTCCCATTGGCCAGTCCCAACTGGAAACCAGAGAGGAAAGGATCCAGTTGTTGGAAGTCATAAAAGTCAGCCTCCTGAGGCTTCAACATGGTGGGGACAGACAGCCTTAGAACTGAAGGTCAAACAAAGATATTCAGCCCAGAGAGTGGAGTCCAAACTCTCTCCTTCAGCAAGCAGAGTCAGATGGTAACTTATAATGGATTCTGGGAACAAGGATGAGATGAAGCAGTTGGAAGAGCTTCAATATTAGAAAGGCAACAAACAACAGCCAAGCTTAATATGGGCAGTCCTAATAAAGCATCAGAGTGAAGAAGAAGACAGACTGGTAGAAACCAGATATGAGGCAATGGGACAGGGACCCAGAATTGAATGGAGAATTTTAATGAAAATAGAAGGTGTGGCCAAGAAAAATTATCTAAAACAACTCTGTTGGTTGTAGTGCCTTGTTTCAAAATTTATTCATAGGTGAAAGAAGGAGCTGGTGGATCTGTAGAACCGGTTTTAGCAGGTACAAAGAGGATGAAGCTATGACTCCAAACTTTAGGAACTCTCTAAATTGCAAAAGCCAAATGGCCAAGACATAATCTAAGAGTACTGTCCACCCCTTGGCATATCCTGGCATCTCTAGCCAATTGTGTCTCTCCTACAACCCAAATCCTTCAAAACTATTTTTGAAGATTTCCACAAGAGTCTGAAATTCTTTGACATCATAGCCATCATGCTTATGAAGTATATATATATATGTATATGTTCATATACAACAACATATAACATAATGAAGTAATAAATTACTAATATTATGTATCAATCATTAATTAATCATATCATTATAATCATTAATCAACATCATTATTAATTATATGTTTATTAGGACAATATATGGTTATATAATTATAATTATAAATAAATAAAAATGAATGTAATCATAATTAATTATATAATTAAGCATAGTTATAACATATATAATTGTATTCTTATATTCTTCAAAAAAATTACCAGTAAGTTGGATTTTTTTAATATCTATTTGAATTCTAATAAAAATCTCAATACCCAGGACATGACTCAAGATTTTACTTTCATTCACAATCAACTCAACCAAGAAAAAGGTCATTTGGAAAAGTAATGATTACTTTAGAACTAGATCTCCCCATTCTTTTTGAACCACCAGTGCTTATAGATTCCCTTTTGTGCTGCTTCAGCCCAGAATCTTTTAATGGGAAGAAACAGAAACTCAGACTAACAGGGGAAGAAAGGAGGAAACACAGGACCACAGCTGGACTGTGGCTCATCTGGATCTGGGCCATGAAAAGGCTCGGCCTTCCCTGGGTTCTTTGTTGGACTCCTTTCTACAGACTCATAGGATGGGAAAGATGATCAGCTGTAAACCCAAATCCCCATTCCTCCACTGCACCAACTCCAGAAAAAAATGGGGTGTGCCCCTCTGTCTGGGACACAATGTCCTACTGTTGTCCCCAGGTAGCTCGGTCTTGGTCTTGTGCCACCACTGGGACTGGGGACAGATGAGGGGGAATAATGATTTCATGAACTCATGGAATCTCTTTCTCTGTGCTTCTCTTTTTCTTGTTATCTTTCTATCCATACATCCACCCATTTACCCACCTATAAATAAATACACCTTTGCTTGGAGTAGTAACATTTTGAATTATGCCAACTTATATTGAACTGAAGGGTTTAATGAGAGAAACGGAAATAAATGAAAAGGGATAAAGAACATAGGTGTGCTGTTTCTCCTCCTACACCCTGCCTCACATTAGACATTCTAATTACCTGGAATATTTACCCCTTAGAAATCCTAGGCCTGAATTTTGCTCTTCTCTTCAGTGGCCTAAGACCACCAGGATTTTAGATCTAAATATCAAGAAGCATGAAAACCCATTTTGTTAAATTGCAAGACACCTCCCACATCCCCTCTTCCCTTCTGTTCCCTCTCACCTCCCAGCTTCTCGGCTAACTCAGACTCGCAAACTCGTCCCTGCCAAGTGATTCAACCCCGGGGAAGTGAAGCCTGTTGATGAGGCAAAAATAAATTTATTTGTAGTTCTGTATCTTATTTCAAAAATTCATCTAAATGTTGCAATCTAATCTACAGTACAATGTGTTGGTTTCAATGTGAAACGATGTATCTACCAGTTATTTAAGTAAAACTGGTAGTGGAGAAATACCTCCACAGTTCTTTGCAGGGTACCTCCCCGCCCCAGGCACGCTGCTCTGAATACCTGAATCCAACAGGCAAGATTCTGCTTACTCCCTCACAAAGAAATGAAACCTGAGTAAGCCCATGGAAATATAACTGCCAGTCAGAACTCAATCCTATTGTTCTGGTGTCACCTTCATAGTCACTGAAATTTCAGTTTCCCTAAGTGATTTGACAATTACTAGAAATTTCCTAAATGAAGAAATAGCAATTATAGCTTTTCAAAAAGCAATGGCCATGAGATATTTGAAATTATTATAATGTCCATGGTAATCTTACTTTTTTTTATCAGGTTGGCATTTTTGAATGGAAAGGATTTTTTAAAATGATTTAAAGCAAGATACTGCTGTGAAATCTACACATTGTGCCTAGCAATAGGAAAGGACCAGCAGCCAATTTAAGGATGTGAAGTTATTCAGCCTGCAAGAATAAAGCCTGTATGCCCTTTTGTTCTGCTGACCCACCAGTCTAGTTCCACTTGTAGGGGGGATGGATTTGACCGTTGTCCTCTATCACCCCTGCTTCTCTCTGTGGGGAAGTTCCTCTTTGTCCCTTATGCTCCTTGAACACAATCTGATGTGGCTCCTAGAGACCACACCTTCTTTTGGGGTTTATAACCTGTGAAGCCTGATTCTTTCTTGAATGTCTTCTAAAATCTCATCTTTAATTATTTGGCAGCTTCTAACAGAGCAAGACCCCAATTTCCAGAATCTATTCTCTTTTAATTCTACTTATATGCCAGCCAGCTATTTTCTGATTTTTTTTTATAATAATCTTGCCAGGACAGCCAATAATAGCCAGTAGACACTAGTTCTCTTATCCTATTCCTATGCTTCTTCTAAAAGTACAAGTTAAAGATCCTTACTCTGTCTCCCAAGTTACTAAAGGCAACAGTTTTTCCAGCTGCTCTTCCACAGTATAAAATGGATAGCTAGTTTCTATATATCCCCATTTCTCATATTGACTTTATTGTTGCCTAACAATGAGGCCAATGCCATATATTATTGTTTTACTTTAAAGCAGCCTGATTCAAAAGACCAATTTCTTTGTTAGCACACACTAAGCTACATCTGAATAAATGTACTCTTAAATCACAATAGTTTATCGCCATCAAAATTTATTTATTATTCATGTCACAGTTGAAAAGAGGTCTCACAGTGGTCTTCTGTGGATCTCCTGGCTTCCTAAGTGGTCATCAGGTGATTTCAAAGGCCAAACCTGGAAGTAGGGTTCCACCATAACTATTTTTTAAG
This sequence comes from Spilogale gracilis, assembly GCA_004023965.1. Classification (NCBI taxonomy): domain Eukaryota; kingdom Metazoa; phylum Chordata; class Mammalia; order Carnivora; family Mephitidae; genus Spilogale; species Spilogale gracilis. The sequence continues at coordinate 63,815 of PITA01007501.1, read as the reverse complement.
ATTTTATTTATTTATTTGACAGAGAAAGAGAGATCACAAGCAGGCAGAGACGCAGGCAGAGAAAGAGAGGAGGAAGCAGGCTCCCTGCTGAGCAGAGAGGACGATGTGGGCCTCGATCCCAGAACCCCGAGATCATGATCTGAGCCGAAGGCAGAGGCTTTAACCCACTGAGCCACCCAGGCGCCCCCATGATTATTATCTACTTTCCTTAGGTCGGACTCACTTATTGGGCCCCATCTAGTTGCAGGACAATCTAGGAAATACAGCTTCTCTGTGTGATCCGAAAGAGGAAGTGTAGTAAACACATGGACTTTTCTCTGCTCTCAGTGACTACAAGCTGGTACTTAAGTGTATGGTTTCTGACTTCACCACGTATTGGCCATTAAGCAAGTTATTTAACTACCATGTGCTTCAGTTTCCTTCTCTGTAAAAGGAGGGTTTTAATAAAAGGATAACTACAAGTGGGATCATACATTTTTATGTTTGTAAGTTTTACTATATAGTAATCTCAATAAGCCTGGCATACAATTAACACCACTATGTAAGGTTATATAAGTGTTACATAGAAAATTGTTAATATGTAGGTACAGACACACGGGGCTAATTAGCAAATGTGCCATTTTATAGAAAGTCTATTTGATTAGGGAGCCAAACATTTTACTATCCTAGCCCACATAGCTCTGAGGCCAGATTGTGCATACCTTCATGACTCATTTTGTGTTCTTTTACTTTAGCTCATTGCAATTTTGCAGGATTTATTTCAGACTGTGTGCTAAACCAATAGGATGAGACATTCGTGAAAGTTCCTCAGATGGGTTCTCGCTCAAGGAATATTCTTTCTAAACATTCTAGAGGAGTCATCTGATTAATGACTGCCAAATTTACCAAGAAGTGAGTCTGTATGAGAAAAATTGTCTTCATTCACAAAAGAATGTTTTCATGTATCAAAAGTTAATAAACATTTAGTATGTACCAGACAATGAGTTAAACAAAAAAAGCCATAAATAATGGATTCTTGCCATGGCAGTAGAAGGAGATTGTGTGTCTATGCGGTAGCATATATTATTATCTACATTTTTATAACGAAGAATGTGGAGTTTGAAAAGGAACCACTGATGCTCTACATTCTCCACTTACTATGCGAAAGAGTTAAGATTTGCATCCAGGACTGTCCCTAGTCAGTAGCCGTACTATTTATTTATTTATTTATTTATTTATTTATTTATTTATTTATTGTTACTTAAGTTTTTTATTTTCCAGTGTTCCAAGATTCATTCCATACTCTTCACTCTTCCAGCAGATCACCCAGAATGCTGGTGGGAAACACCCAGTCCATTCAAAATGGGCAAGTCAAGGTGAGTTCTAGAAAGGGACTACAAATAAGAACGTGGGCCAGGTGCCTGGGTGGCTCAGTGGGTTAAAGCCTCTGCCTTCAGCTCAGGTCATGGTCTCAGGGTCCTGGGATCGAGGCCTGCATTGGGCTCTCTGCTCGGCACAGAGCCTGCTTCCTCCTCTCTCTCTGTCAAATAAATAAATAAAATCTAAAAAAAAAAAAAAAAAAAAAAAAAAAAAAAAAAAAAAAAAAAGAAAGAAAGAAAGAAAGAAAAAGAGAATGTGGGCCACATATGAGGAGACACCAGGGATAATGTAGTATAATAGGGCTGGTAAAATCTGATGACAGCTCCTACTTGGAGGTGTGAAAGGAAAACAGTAGTAGTTACCAGGAGCCACAGAGAGAAGGCTATCTGTCAGAAAATGAGAATTTTGGTCCAGGAGTGTAGCCAGCGGAAGGTAATCCCACCAGGAAGGAACTGGGGCAAGAAATACTCAATAATTCCCTCACTCTGATCTCCTGCCAGGGATTCTCACTGACTAAACAAGCACTGCTTAGGGCCTGCTTAGTCTAACGGCAGCCATGACAGGTTCTGCAACCCCCCTGGTGACTTAGGCCTCTACGTATCTATAACCCCCTGGTGGCTTAGGCCTTTACAAGGTCTGTGTCGGGTTTATCGGGACAAACAGGACTAGGGCGATGCATCTTGCTTCCGTTCTTGGAATTTCACCTTACCTAACCAGGTTATGGGAAGTTGACTTACGAACTGTGGGAAACTGCAAGAACTGTGGAAAATTACTGTGTGACTCCTGCTTGCTGTTTGAAATGCATATAAACCCCTAGACCCTTGCATTCGGGGCCCTTGCTGAAACCCGCTGCACCAGGCAGATGCTTGGACCCCAGCTAGCTGGAAATAAAACCTCGCTGTGTGATTTGCATTATACTGTGTGTCCTCGGTTCCTCTTTAGGAGGCGGTCGACATCGGACTTTAACAGCAGAAGCCAGAGATTGGGAGAGTCCATTGATGAAGAAGTCCTTATGGGTCAGCCTCCCAAAGAACTGAAGATGAGAAAAAGAAATAGGGGTGAATTTGAGGCGGGTGGGCATCAGAAGGTATCACAATTGAAAAATGGAGGAAAATGAGTCTGAGGAAAAAACAAGATAGCCAGCATAACCACTTTAAAATCCATATACACACCTAATTATACAGCATTTAGAAATGGTGTTAGCCAATATTTTAAATTGGATTTAGCCTAATTTTCACATCAACAACTCTCCTTTGCTATGAATATTACCTCAGTTTATTAATATTTAATTATTTTATTATAGTAATAGATGAATTGGCAAAATCAGATTCGGAATAAGCACATTACACATTTGACTCTTTGTAAGCACACAGATCAATGACTAATAGCTGAAGCATGCAGACATAGCACAGGGGCCTAGTCTCTGCAGGAATTAAGTGGCCAGAGGGATGGGTCATTGCGATTGACCAAGTGAGCAAGTACATCTGTAAAACCAGAAAATCAGCATTAAAGGGCAGAAAAGAGAGCTTCCAATAAATTCTATGCTAGCATCTGATTGTTTTACTTGGAACCTTAATGAAGAAACATGTGTCTGTCTAGAATATTCTAGAAGTCATTTTTCCTAATCTTTTCTTTCTGGTCTTATCAAAAATCTTCAATTTCTTATTGAAGCTGTTATTTGTCATTAACATATGTACAGTCTTCATGTCTGAAAAGTTTATGGATCAGCATCCCCTCCACTGCGTGCATGGTCCATTTTAACAGACCTGTTTTGCAGGCAACATAAATGATTAATGAATCCTGGGTAGTGTCCTAGTAGCTTGTTCCGTGTTTCTGACCCAGGTGCTTTAAAACTCATTACCAGTACTTACTGAAGCTTTTCTAATGGACTTAAAATGGATTTCACTACTGTTAACATGTTTCTGCTCTTATGTGATTTTGATTTTCCTGTTCCGTGTTTATGTGTTGTTACTTGTCATTGTTAGGCACTATCAACAGGCTTACATTTTTTTCAAAAAGTCAATCTGCATTCAAGGTGACAATTTACCATGTTTATTTAGAAAAGAAAAACATTTACTACAAGGTTGCAGGTCTAAACAAAGGACATTGGACACAAGATAGCACTTTTTAAATGTAGAATTTGTGAGTTTAACTTTACAAACAAAGTGCCCTGGAGTATTCCCTATAATGGACATCAGTAATTTGCTCAATACTTCCTTATGGTTGTGATCCAACAAGCAAACATTAATTAGCCTCTTTCTTGCCATGGGTGGGGACAAGGGTTAAACTGGCCAATCAGAGCAACTTCTTTCTCCAACTACTGTGATTGGTTCAGAAAGGGGCATGTGACTCCAGCACAAGGCCAATTATTTTTTTTCAAGGTTTAAGATATGGATGGTGGGAGAGGTTATGCATTGTCTTCTCTGGAATTACAAACAGTAAAGGTTATAGAAGCAAGAGCTATCATAGAAATCCCTCCTTCTTGCATGAAGGAAGCCATCTGCCCTAGGGAAGAATGGGAATAACTCATAAAAGATAATAACCTAATTAGCACATGAAGAAAGAAATATCAGCAATTCTTTCCCTTGTGGAGAATATAAAATCTGTATCTTCTGCATTCTTATATGACTCATTTATGCAAATTTACTCTTCAGTCTTTGAGGCTTTAGACCTCCCACCCCTCAACCCCCTTAGCTAAGGAAGGCCAAGGAACCCTAACAGACATCCTACTACCCTTGCCCTTAGAGTCGGTTGTTCTAAAGACAATTGGGGTTAACAGAAGAAGGAGGAAGGGATGTAAATGCAGGGGTGGGAGGGCGGGGGGCAGAAGTAGAAGAAAGGGAAAAAGGAACATTTGAAAAAATGCAAGTAATAAACCACCAAATCTGGATTGAAAGCCAAATTATAATCAAACTTGGTGGCTATGTAAAGAATTAAACAAAAACAGACATTAGATAATTTTTTAAAGATGTATAAAGTCTTGTGCTTTTAAATGTCAGAGTTCCAGAAGGACTGGTGGTTTCACTAGCCAAGAAATGTTACAGCCATTCAGAGAAATTGGGTACATTAACAAAAAAGCCTTGAATAAATGGAATTGCACACCACAAATGGAAGATTATATAATTTACTCATATTCTGGACTATGGAGTAACTTTTAAAATACAACATGTATGGTGGCGCCTGCGTGGCTCAGTTGGTTGAGCGACTGCCTTCGGCTCAGGTCATGATCCCGGAGACCCGGGATCAAGCCCTACATCGGGCTCCCTGTTCCACGGGAAGCCTGCTTCTCCCTCTCTCCCTCCCCCTGCTTGTGTTCCCTCTCTAGCTGTGTTTCTCTCTGTCAAATAAATAAAATCTTAAAAAAAAAATACAACATGTATGATAATGACTTCTAAAGACTTTGTCATTCATAAAGTATGGCAAACCACTGCACAGCAGTCTTTCTGTTTATTGATGCTAAAAACACTGCATTTATTTAAAGAAATCTCATTATCAAGATCCAGAAAGAAAGAGATGTGTAATATTAGTGCCTGGGAAAAATGTGTGACTGTCTTATTTACACAGATATTACAGAATAAATTATTTCACAGAAGGGACTCTAGATTGATGGAATTTTCTCTATGCAGTGATCAAACTCTTCAACAATGTTAACTATTTTGGAGGACAACTTTATACACTGAATTATTATAATTGCATTTCTTCTTCAAAAGACCACATGAAATGTAAAAACATTTTTGATAGTTGAAGTGATTATTATGAATATAAATTAGGGTATTATATTACAGAATAGGAATGCCTTGAGGACTTCTAAAGTACTTGGAGCTCTTCCCTAATCCAGATGTCTATACTTTCAGAATTTTGGTATCTGGTTATTATTAGTAGTAGTATTATCAGTAGCATCATCATCATCACCATCATTAGCTTTCTTCATGTTGAGATACCAGTGATCCTTTCCTATTATTGGTTTAATGACTTAACGATCTTACTGGCTTTTCAATACCCTTTCGTGCCCTTATTTTCTAGGGAAGAAGAAGTGTGTGTTAGCTGGAGTTGAAGACTGAAAGCTTAAAGCCACCCTGTAGTCAAGTTCATTGGCCTTCTAAATTGTGCTATTTGCCAGCTATTTTCAGTTCTCAGTAAATCTAACTCTTCTCTCTCTTTCTCTCTCTGGGCCTTGTTTGTACATACTTATTTTTGTGCATTTCACTGTGCCCTGTGTATAGAGGCAGCCTCATATTTGATGTGGAAATGTATTTATGTGTGTGCACCCTATGTGTGTGTGTGTGTACTATGTGCATACACACATATATAAGGTATAAATCATATCCTATAAAGAAGGGAAGGGGTGATAGCTTATGATCTGATAATAGACAATTATAACTGTATATACATGAACATATAGTAAAGTGAGTGAGATTAAGAAAGAAATCAAAACAAAGACTTTGATAGAGAAATATGAGAGTGATTTCAACTCTGAAAGAACTGCAATGTAAAAATTGAAAATTATTTGAAAATATTTGGCCTACACTATTCTATGGTAGTCTGAATTAGATGAAATTGCATGAATTATGTGGTTTCAGCCATGAAAATTTAGTGTCTTTGAGCAAACAAGCGACTTGCATAATTTATACTATTTAGAGAATGATCGTAATTGTAAAGTAATTATAATAATTGTAAACCATTCAAAGCCAGGGACCAATCTTGCACATCTTTGCCTCCTGCCCACACCTAATGGAGGACTGCATATAGCAGATGCTCAGAAAGGACTTTTGAAAGAATTATTGTCCACTCTGCATAAACTCAAAACACATGGCCAGCTGCCTGGTTATGTAGATGAACATATGCGTACATATTTACATAAGTAGAGTAGGAAAAAAAGAGGTCATGATCTATTCAATTAATTATAAATAAAATCACTTCATTCCTTGCAAAGGTATTTATTTATTGTCTTTAAGTTAAATGGATCAATAAGACAGTCTCTGCCTTAAAGAGGATTGTAGTTCCTTTCAAGAATGCAATATACAGGGGGTGCTTGGGTGGCTCAGAGAGTTAAGTGTCTGCCTTTGGCTCAGGTCATGATCTCAGGGTCCTAGGATCAAGGCCCACATTGGGCTCTCTGCTCAGCAGGGAGCATGTTTCCTCCTCTCTCTCTGTCTACTTGTGATCTCTCTCTCTCTCAAATAAATAAATAAATAAATAAAAATCTTTTTAAAGATGCAATATGCATTATGATAGCTAAGGACTGTTTATTTCTGCACTATTTAGAAGCATAGTTATTTTAAATGTCAAGTAAAATTGAAATTTATAAAATTTCATAATTTTATTTCTCACATTTATTGCCTGTGTTCAAAATGGTTGATGTGGTTTCCTTCTAATTATTTTCTGTTTTGAAAGAGCAAAATCTTAGTAAAAGAGATAAAGTATGACTTGCCAAAGTTGATAGTCAATATTTGACAAATCTAAAATTAAAGAATGTATTTCAAGATTGTACACTCAGAATTAAACTTCTATTCTGTTTATTGAATTCATTTATTCATTCATTAAGTGCACTGATCTCTCCAGAGTATTATTCAGTGGTGAGAAATTTGTGCCTGAATTTCTTTCATTTACTTTGTACATTCTGATTGTATGAGTCACTCGGTTCAAAACCTTTATTCTTTTATCCTAAGTTTTAAATGTCTGATTACCAGGGTAAGTTCACTGCTCAAAGGTTTTGTTTTTAAAATAATACAAGCAAGAAGTGCAAAAGTTCCTTTGTTTAGGAGAGGTCGTCTGAGAGACTATTATCAAAATGAATTAAGTAACTGAGTTTATGTATTGCCTGGAAGCTCATGAATCAATGAAGGACAGTTGCACCTTCCCATTTATTTCCCCAAACATAGCATTAATCAAACTTGTAATCTCTTGTTTAATATTTATATTCATGGTTGGATTCTCAACCCCAAAAGAGCAGGATGTATTAATATGATTTGCCATTTGGTGCCCATTACCCCACAAAAGTGTCTAACACAGAATATTCAACCCAGTAAATATTAGTTAAATGGGAACAAAACTGAACAGGTGCGGTAGTGTGGAATAATTTCAATCATCTATTGGAAATACGAGAAATTAACTAAAATCCTTAATATGTTTGTGTTACGTTTTATGTGTTATCTGTATACAGATATTGCTGTTTAAATGTGTGTTCATATGTCCATTTCTATTCTGTCTCTAGATTGCCATAGAATTTGAATGAGTTGAGGATGTAATAATAATAATATAAGGAACAATAAATAATATATATGAACAGTTATTGAGTTCTTACTATGTGCCAGGAATTATATGCTTTACATGAATTAAATCATTTGATTCTCACAACTATACTCCTAGGCAATTACAGTTTCATTCCTATTTTACAGAGAAAGAAACAGCCTACTATAGGTACTATAAAATAAATGGAAAACAATGTCACCTTTACTGTCTGACAAGCTTCTTGCATGACCACAGAAAAAAAGAAAAAGGAAGGGAGGGAGGGAGAAAAGAAGGGAGGAAGGAAGGAAGGGAAGGTAGGATGGTGGGAGGGAGGGAGGGAGGGAGAAAGGAAGGAAAGAAAGAAGGAAAGAGAAGGAGCCATTCCTAGCCAGAACTTGTGAAATACACATGGGTTCAGACCATTAAGTTAGAAATACTTTATGCCACCTGTTGCAGAAAGAGACGAGTTTAATTGGGTGTGGCTCTGTAGTATTTACACTGCAGTACATTTCATTGATCACTGATTCTTTTCAACTTCAGCCTTGCTTTTTGGATTGTATAGAGTGGACAGAAGTGGCTCAGTAAATTTCAGTAAGTTAGTCCAAAATTTCAGATATGCTAAAGAAGTCCACAGAATCAAGTTAAGTCTACAAATAACAGGTGAAAACATATAATTTATTGATCTCTTCAGTTGAGCCAGACACCATGTAGAACACTTTTTATTGATTGTTTCATGTAAGGCTCCTCGCTGCACTTTGATGGCATGCATTATTTCCTTACTGTGTAGATGCGGAAGTCGAAGTGAATACTGATCCCAGGTCATACATAAGAAGCGGCCGACTCTAGCTCCCGCACTGTTTTACTGCTCTATGTCCTCTTTGGAAGCCAAGTTGCATTTGATAAGAGCACGCTGGCAGAGGCCCAAACACAATAACTATAAAAGTTGAGGTGGAAGCAGAAGCATAATGCAGCAGGTTACTGGCATTGGGCAGGCTTGAGCTAGTAAGAGACCCAACAGTAGCTCTGTGGGATGGTGGGAAAAAAAACAGGAGGTAGACAGGAGAGACTCCGGAGACCAAAGGGCCAGAGCTTTGCACCCATGAGATGCCCAGTGCGGGTAAAGGGGGCAAACAAGGGAACCCTTCAGTTCCTGCCTAAGTGCTGAGCGAGTGTGGACCCTAAAAATGCATAAGTAGTTAGGGAAGTGGTTTGTTAATTATTCCCTGCAGGAAAATGTTGAATTTGAGATCATTGCCATTCAGTTCGAGATACCCAGAAGGCAGATAAATATGTAGGCATGAATCTCGGGAAAGAGATTAACCCTATAGGAAAAGATATTGGGAGTTGTTAGCTTGGTGGTGAGGCAGTTATTGAACGTGACTAAGGTCACTCGAAAGTGTACATAGAGTGGATAAAAGGTAAGGAACCAAGGACAGGAACCCTGGAACTAACCAACATTAAAGAGCTCTGCCATGCTTCCCAGGATCAAGGCTTGATTTCTTTAAGACATTCTTTATGGTTTGGTTTTAATTTTTTAAGCAGCATTTATACTGATAAATTATGTTTGGCTTCCAATAAATATGATTTGGATAAAATAACACAAAAAATAAAATAGAAATAATATAGAACTATAACATAAATTATATATACACAACTAAATATGAAATAAGCAATATAACATAATAGATTATAAATGTATAAATATAAAATAATATAATTAAACTTTATATAATAAATACTATTAATAAATAACATGTTAGATATATTTAAAATAGGTTATATAAAATTACAGATACTTTTGTCATAGGCCTGATGTGTGTGAGAGTGGCATTTATTAAATGACTGTTATAAACTATGAATTGTAGAAAATATTGAAAGAGTAAAGCAATAAAAATACTAACTTTTTTTTTTAAGATTTTATTTACTTATTTCACAGAGAGAAACACAGTGAGAGAGGGAACACAAGCAGGGGAGAGCGAGAGAGGGAGAAGGCTTCCCGCCCAGCAGGGAGCCGGATGTGGGGATCGATCCTCTGGGATCATGACCTGAGCCGAAGGCAGTCGCCCAACCAACTGAGCCACCCAGGCACCCCTAACAGTTGTTTGTTTTTTTTTTTTTTAAGTTTTATTTATTTGGGAGACAAAGAGCATGAGCTAGGGGAGGGGCAGGGAGAGAAGACTCCCTTAGGAGCAGGGAGCCAGTCACCTGACCACAGGATTCTGAGATCATGATCTAAGCTGAAGTCAGATGCTTAACTGAGCCTCCCAGGTACCCCAAAACAACCAATGATTTTACCACTTGAAGATAATCCTTATTGGGGCGCCTGGGTGGCTCAGTCCTTAAGCTTTTGCCTTCAGCAGGAGTCATGATTCCAGAGTCCTGGGATCCAGCCCTCTACCAGGCTCCCTGCTTAGCAGGAAGCCTGCTTCTCCCTCTCCCACTCTCCCCTCTTGTGCTCCCCCTCTCACTGTGTGTCTCTCTGTCAAATAAATAAATAAAATCTTTTTTTTTTAAAGAAGATAACCCTTATTCATAAATTAATTTCTTTACTTTGAGTGATTTGTGGAAAACATAAAATATATCTTCACTAAAATAAAATCGGAACGATGCTCTGTATTTAGTTAGTTAGTTTGTTTGTTTTGCATATTAAGGTAAAATTAGTATACACTAAAATTCACACATTTAAAAAATGAAATGCTGGGGCGCCTGAATGGCTCAGTCGTTATGCATCTGCCTTCTGCTCAGGTCATGGTCCCAGAGTTCTGGGATTGAGCCCCACATTGGGCTCCCTGCTTGGCGGAAGGCCTGCTTCTCCCTCTCTCACTCCCCCTGCTTGTGTTTCCTCTCTAGCTGTGTTTCTCTCTGTCAAATAAATAAATAAAATCTTAAAAAATAAATGAAATGCAGTCCAGTGAGTTTGGCAAATGCATATATCCATTAGGCAACACCTTCAACAAGGTATGGAATAGTTCCTTTACCCCAGAAACTTGCCTTCTGTTCCTTTACAATCAATACCCCCAATTGTGGAAAACCCCATTCTGATTCTAGGGTCAGGGATTCGGTTTGCCTCTTCTACAGAACTTCGTATAAATGGAAGCATGCAGAACACATTCTTTGCGGGGCACCTGGGTGGCTCAGTTGGTTAAACGACTGCCTTCGACTCAGGTCATGATCCCAGAGACCCCGGATCAATTCCCACATCGGGCTCCCTGTTCGGCAGGAAGCCTTCTTCTCCCTCTCTCACTCCCCCTGCTTGTGTTCCCCCTCTGGCTGTGTTTCTCTCTGTCAAATAAATAAAAATCTTTAAAAAAAAAAAAAAAAGAACACACTCTTTTCTGTCTTGCTTCTTTCGAGCAGCATGTTTTGGAAATGCACTCATGTAGTTTTGTATATCAGCAGTGTGAATTGCTACATAGTATTGCAATTTGTTTATCCATTCATTTTCATAGATGCTTTGGGTGTTTTTAGTTTGGGGCTTTTCTGGAAAAATCTCAGACCATGTATTTATAAATTTCATGCATGTGTGTTTTCAGTAATTCTGGCTTTCGGAACTCTCAGATAATATATTTAACTTTATTCCATGCCACTGAATTTGTCACAGAGGCAATAGGAAACTAAATACATTTTCTTTTATTATTTCAGAATTGACTTACTCTAAGAGCTTACAGGTAGATACAACACATCGAAATCTCTCCAAACTCATTCCAAATTGCTACAGCAACTCATAGGACTATAACTATAATCCCCAGATGCAAGATACCTAAGTCAGACATCTCTTTAAATGCAGAGATCTTAAATAAAAGGGGCACAAAAATGTGTATTTGCATGTATATTGGCATGCAGTCACTAAAACTACTGAGTATATTTTTGCTTTAAAACGAATGCCTATTATTGATACAAATATTCCAAATAATCCAAGAATACCTGCCATTGAGAAACTTGTTTGGTTTGTAGAAACTAGGATGTACTTTGACATGGTGAGAGAATTGTCTTGTCCTTTCCCTGCTCTTGAGACAAGTCCAGGCAGAGCAGGAAGCCTCCCCTTTCCTGGGCACCACCCACCCCACCTATTCCCCCGCCATCCACACCCAGCTCTCTTGTGCAATAACTTTAATTGGTTCCCATTCGTAAATGACATGAGGGGAAACCCACTAATGTTTCTGCATTGCTCCTTTTCCCATTTACACCAAAACTATCACCTGTGTTCATAGATGCAGTTAGCATTTTCACTGACTCAATGACGGGGCTGGAAAGAAGATGTAGGATGAAAGATGGAGTCTCTGATCTTTGGTTTCAGGTGGCAACATAAGCCGTAAGGTACATGGCCTTGATCCAACACTCCTTTATACATACTTTATGTATTTTTACTTCCTTGTATTAAGAAGCATGTAATGCTTTACCAAGAATGTAGACTAACTGGTTTGATGAGCCTTATTTATTTTTAAAAAATTAAATAAAAGGAACAGGAAGAGAATGTTTTCTTTAAGTTGCCTTAAAAACTGCAAATCAAATGCTTCTGTTAAACACTGAAAAACACACTAAAGAATAGCTATTTCATTAAAGAGCAAAAGAGGACAACAGTGGGCTTAAAATTTGGCTTTTTTGCAGCAGCCTAACAAACTCTAATTCTGATGAAGAAAATTCCTGGGCACGGTGCTGGCACACTCAGTTGTGTCAACACTTGATTTCCTCTTGGGGCTGTGCTCTCAAGGTCCTGAGACTGAGTTCTGCATCAGCCCTCAGCTCAGCACGGAGTCTGCTTGAGATTCTCCCTCTCCTTCTCGCTCTGCCTTCCCCAATTCTCTAAAATAAATAAATAACTAAAATCTATTTTAAAAAAATGAAAGGAAAAGGAAAATACTTTTATTTACCAGTTGGCATTCTGGTTCATAAAACTTTGTTTCAGTCTTGGAACTGAAAGTTTTTCACACTTCCCTCTCCCCAAGATGAATTCTATAAAGCATAGATTATAGTAATTTCCCATTTTCATGGAAATCTGAAAGTTAGGGGCTTGGGGGAAGGGAATGAAGCGCATGCATTGAGGAATCACTCTATCATTTCTAAAGATCTATTTCTTTGTCTCAAAAGCAACAGATTTGATTTTTAGTGATGTTGGGGGTCGTTCAAATTTTAAAAATGCACATATGTAAAAATAAGACTCCCCTTTCCCTTATTCAAGGTCCATAATCCAGGTTTACCCATGAAAGTCCTAATTTTAAAACTGAAATCGCTATTCTTAAAACCCCCTCAGTCCTGAGCAAACTGGGACAGATGGTCACTCTCTCATACGCGACCAGATTAGAGTTAATTTAAGAAGTACTCCTTGGGTTTTCTCCAGGGTGCCTAGTACTCTCCTGGGAATAGTCTAGGAACTAACTATTGTTCAATCCAAGGATTTGATCATTTGACAACATAATAAACAATAAACAGTATGTTCTAGGTTTTATTTTTAACCTCTTTATTTGAAAAAGCAGTAAGAAAATTCAATGCCTTGTACTTTTTCAAATGATAAAAAGAGACAAGCCTTCAAATCATGTGGTTTCCAGTTACACAAGAAATGTCAGCTGAACACAAGCAATTTATAATTGCTGAGGGAACAGTAACTTCTAATTGTCTCACTCTGGGGCCTTGTATCTGTATTTTTAAGTGACAGTGAAAATAAGCATTTGTTTTTACAGTGATGTAGATTAAATGTTTCAGGATTTGAGGGAAAGGTATTGTGTCATTTGCTTTTTCAAGAATGCTGCTGTTAAAGTAAATTGTAAGCATAAAACAAACACGTTAACTTAATCTAAGGATGATATATTGTAGCTCCTGGGTGGCTCAGTGGGTTAAAGCCTCTGCCTTCAGCTCAGGTCATGATCTCAGGGTCCTGGGATCAAGTCCTGCATGGAGCTCTCTGCTCAGCAGGGAGCCTGCTTCCTCCTCTCTCTCTGCCTGCCTCTCTGCCTACCTGTGATCTTTCTCTGTCAAATAAATAAATAAAATTTAAAAAAAAGAATGGTATATTTGTCTTTTTATGTAGCTATGATAAAAATTGGCAAATTATCCTCTGGCTTTCAAAACTACATGATTCTATTGACTGATTTTATGGACTGAATGAAGTGAGGTCTCTATTTCAATTTGACCCTCAGGATTTTATGTTTGTTTATTTCTGTTTGTATGTTTTTTTTTAAATCATGGTTTTCAAAAGTTAAAAAATTATGACATTATTTAGTACCCTGAATTTAATCCTGATAAAATTACATTTTGCCAAAATAGAATCCCCAAATCTTTTAAGAGTTATTTGTGATTATTTTAGGTTCTCAATGAAGAATTGCTAAGAAAACACTCCAAACAATAGCTTCATTCACTAATGATATTCAGGTTATTAATAATAATAAATGACACTTATTTGTTCTCTTGCTGGGAGAAAATATCTATACTTGAAACTCTCAAACTGAGCATGTCTTAGAAAGAACTACTGATTTTACTTGGCCATTTCTTCCCTCCTCTGTCCTCTCAGCCCTGTAAATGGCATGGCCACCCCACCCAGTGAATTAGCCAGAAGCCCATATCCCAGTCCTGATTCCCACTTTCATCCCTCCATTTCCTTACCCCAGTTGCCATCAAGTCTTCTTTATTCTGTCAAAGTGCATCTGGAATCCCTGTCCTTCTCTCCCTATCCCCTCCTGCCCCTTTAGACCAGGCCATCATTTTATTTTTTGTGGATGAGCTCGATAGCCCCCTGACTTCTGCACTCTCCTCTTACCTGCTCTAAAAAATCCATACTGCATTAAAAATATGATTAAAATATACACGGGAGGGGTAACTGGGTGGCTCAGTTGGCTAACCATCCAACTCTTGATTTCTGCTCACATGATGATCTCAGGGCCATGAAATCAAGCCCCGTGTTGGGCTCCATGCTCAGGAGGGAGCCTGCTTAAGATTCTCTCTCTCTCTGCCTCTGCCCCACCACCACACGGCATTCTCTCTCTCTCTCTCTCTCTCTCTCTCTCTCTCTGATAAATAGATCTTAAAAACAAGTAAACAAACAAATAAAAACAGGGCACCTTGGTGTTTTAGTCAGTTAAGTGTCTGACTTAGATTCAGGTCATGACCCCAGGGTCCTGGGGTGGAGTTCTGTCAGGGTCTGTGCTCAGCGGGGAGTCTTTTTCTCCCTCTCCCTCTGCACCTATCCCTGCTCAGGCTCTCTCTTGCTCTCTCTCTCAAATAAATAAATTAGAAAATAAAAATAAAAAAATTAAAATATACACTTATCAGTTTCAAAGCTCTGTACTGATTTCCTGTTGCTTTGGTGGGGAAAAAAAGTCTAATTTCCAACTCTGTCTATCACACATGGAATGATCAGACCCCAGGCTCATTTTCTACAGCTCCTTGACACACTGCTGGCCTTGTCCATGGATTGTCTTAGTCCACTGGTGCTGTTATAACAAAAACACCATGAGCTGGGTAGTGTATAAACAAGAGAAATTTCTTTCTTTTTTTTTTTTAAGATTTTTATTTATTTGACAGAAAGAAACACAGCCGGAGAGGGAACACAAGCAGAGGGAGTGAGAGAGGGAGAAGCAGGCTTCCCGCTGAGCAGGGAGCCCGATGTGGGACTCGATCCCGGGTCTCCTGGATCATGACCTGAGCTGAAGGCAGTCGCCCAACCAACTGAGCCACCCAGGCGCCCCCGAGAAATTTATTTCTTACGTTTTGGCAGCTGAGAAGTCCAAGACCAAGGCGTCGACAGATTCCATGCCTGGTGAGGGCCCACTTCCTGCTTCAGACAGCTTTTCACCATGTCCCCTTGTGACAGAAGGGTCAAGCGTCTTTCTTATAAGGGCAGCTTATTCATGATGGTTCCATCCTTATATACCTATTCATTTCCCAAAGACACCACTTCCTAATACCAACACACTGTGGGTTAGATTTTAATACATGAATTGGGGATGGTGGTGTTGGGGGTGGGGGAAGATGCAAACATTCAATCTATAGCAGATTCCACAAAGAAGACAAAGCTTTTTAGAGTTTTCATACAAATATTTCCTCTCCCACCAATATTCTCCCCTCTTTTTGCATTATTTAAATGTCACCTCCTCTTTTTGCATTATTTAAATGTCACCTCCTCAGAGAAGCCTTCTCTGACTACCCAGAATGGAAGAGTTACTTTCCTTCCAGCACTTACTATGACTTGTAATCTTTTCCTTATTCACCCCTACACCATGTTTGGTGCCTTTCCACTACAAACATGTAAGTTTTATGAAGCCAGAGGCTGGGATGTCTTGTTGTCTTTTTATTTTTAGTACCTAGAGCAATGTCTACAACAAATGAGTTTTAAATTAGTGTCTGTTGCAGAGTAGGTACTTAGAGACGGTTTGTTAATGGAGGTTAAACACTTTATGTCTTATATTATTTCATCCTTAGTGAGAGATAGATATGATCCATGGTACCACTTTACAGATAAAAAATTTGAAACTTGAACTTTCTGGCTGTGTAAAGTCCCCATGTGGTCCTCCCGGTAGTAAGTGATGAAATCAGAAACATATCACTCTGCTTGGATTGCCCATGTCATCACTGGCCCTGGGGGTTAGTAGGTTCTCAGGAGCTGGAGCAAATCACAAACATGAGTCCTCTAGGCCCTTCTTCTGCCTGATCAGGAGTTATAAAATTGCGATTTCTCTAATATTACCATTATTTCTACATTTCCTAGCTGGAATTTATCCATTACAAAGGATGTTTTATGCTGTATGTGTTTCATATATGTCTTATTATGAGTAATGATATTACTAAATCATGTGGATTCCAAAACTCAGGAAGGAATTTTGAACAGACATAACAAAAACTATTCTGAGAGTAACAGGTTGGGGGGATGGGTGGTCTCTCCTGTTTTCCCTCCCTGCCATGGTGGTGAGGCTCTTCCACTCGTCCAGATCATAGCGTGCTTCTTATCTTCCCACATTTGGTAATAAGAGATCAGGCCTTTTTCTATTAGCACAAATTATAGCTATTAGAAATATCCCTGCAGAGATATTATACTGATACATCACAGATTTCCTCATTTAAGTCCTGGGAGTGGTAGGTTTAAGTTGATTTAAGCAATCACTGGTAGACTCACTATACACTAAACAGTAAGCCACACATGCACCCATATAAACTTCTGCCTTCTACATCATAGGCTTTCTGGTTGGCCTCAAAAGAGAAGTTGTGGGGCGGGGGGTAGGAAAGTATAGAGGAATTAAAAAGAGAAAAGGTCTCTTTACCCTTAAATTCTATTATTATATCCTTAAGTTAACCAGAAAAAGAAACGCAACAACAATGAACATAAATTCAGCTGCATTGGAGATTCAGATAAGCCAACAGACTTCAAAGTCATGTGTTTGGGAGAGCCAGTGAGAAACAGCAATCATTCAGGATGTGCATTTCTCACAAGCCTCTAGAACTCTACCATCCCAAAGGATTCCTGCTCCTCCTCTGTTTCTCATGGGCATTCATGAGAATATGTCTGTCCTAGATCCCTACCTTCCCTTTATCACTTGCCAATCCAGCCATCCAGTCCTGTCAATTGTACCTCTAAAATGCCTCCTGGGTCCCTCTCCTCCCTTCCATTTCTGGTGGCATTACCCTAGCACATATTTCTACCATCTTGTGTCTGGAATAATACAAATATAATAGCTTCTTAACTGGTCTCCTGCTTCTAATACTGCCTCACTCATTCCACCACTGACCCATTTTCCTTGTAGTAGCCAGTAGGATCTCTTTAAAATGGTAATTGTGGCTCATAAAGCTCCTCAACAAAGGCCCAGTAATAATTCCCTATTGTGTTTAGGATAAAGTCTAAGGTTCTTCATAATCTTTAAAGATCGTGCAAGAATTGGCCCAGGCTGACTTTTTGCTCCTGTGTCATGTCTTCTTTTCCACTGAGTAAGCTTTCCTGAGATCCTTGAACACATGATGTTCTTCTCCTTGAGTCACCACATGGGCAAGTTGCTTCTGCCTACTTGCCAACACACTCTTCCCTCTCCAGATGAATGATCTCCTCCTCAGGGGAGTTTCCCTCACTATCACAACTCCCTCAGATCAGACCTTATGGACGCCCATCTCATATCCTGGCATACAATGAGGGCTCCACAAGGTCTGCTCACTGATTTTTAAATTCTCTCCCAATTTACAAGGGCCAGAAAGCTACTGCAACTAGACATGAATCAGGAGTAATAGAGGATTACTCACCCTACCATTTGCCCACGGTCAGTCTTACTCAGAGAGGATATGGCAGGTGCAAATGGAAGACTCCCTACCCCCCAGGTGTTAAGATAAGCCCTGGGAATTGGCTACATGGCCAATTGCGGTCAAATTCTGTTTCTCCTTCTATTGAGATGTGGTAGCTAGGCAACTTCAATAACATTTGGAATCCAACCCGCAAAAATCTCACTCCAAGACAGGATGAAGTGCGAAACTGGTTGGTTTCCCTTGAGAGCACTCTCCCTGAGACCATGAACATGGGCCAACTGTCTGGGAAGAAATTCTTATAAACACCTATGCTACAAGTGTGTGTAGGTATAATGTTTTATTGACTTAATTATGTGACATGGTTGGAATGTCTAATACAATATGTGGAAAGCCTGGATTTTCCTACTGTAAGATGAAGTCCATATGTAAATAATCATCCTGCTAATATTGCACTGACTGCATATTGCAACATAAATTAAGCAAAACTAGCAGTGATTTCAAGAGGGCTTTTCCAAGCATGAAATCCTTGCCATAAGATTTGTGCTGTAAATAATACATTCAAATGAAGTAATAAATCAAAAGTCTTTTGCCTACATCTTTGAAAAAAAGGAGCTCAGCAGATAACCTTACCAGATAATAATTTTAAGATAGAAGCAACTTTAGCTGGAACCCGAACATATCCACTAAGGGGCTCTTTGAATGTCACCAACACTAAGATGATAGAGTTATCATAGATTTTAAAGAATGAATAATGGTTCTGTACCCTCAAAATTCTCTTCTGCGAAGTAACTAAGTGCATCCTTTTATTTTCTCAAATAGTAAATGAGTAGATAAAACCATAATGAGAAAGTGTTAAGCCTAATAATATTTATTCCTTGATACAAATGGTATTTTAATATATAATTAAAACTTCCCATTTGAGGAAGATAAGTGACATGGTGGAATTGGTTGACTAGAAGAGGTTAATTTTTTCTGATTATTTATTAAACAGCTTCATTAATCACTATTTCTTTATTTCCCAATTTTTTTCCTTGACTGAAATCATAAGCACATTCTAACTTTCCCTAATACTTTTGATTAATCCCAAAAGATGTCTGATTTCAAACATGGCTGTAGTACTTTGTCCTTTTACAAACTTATCTGTCAATTAAAACAAAGCAGTATCATTATCCTGTGTTATTATCCGTAAGCTCTAATGAGTATTTAGCCTGGGATTTGCTCAATAAAGCAAACCCATTGCCATACAAATAATGACTATGTATTTCTTGGACTCACAAAAATATATGTTCACAGTGAATATATGAACCTTTAAAAATGGAATAAAGCCTCTAAACATGCAATAAAATTCAAACATTTAAATATAGATTCAATTTAAAAAAATTATTCTCCAACTTATTCATGCAAAATTAACAACCAAAGTTTTACTCCACTTTAGTACACACTTCAGCTCGCTGTAGAATAAACATATTTTGCATATCAGTTTAACACAGACAAATAGCATTCGTTAATTTACCAGATAGAAATTGGGGCTTATCTATCAGTTATCTGACAGGAGGATCATCTCCAAGAAAAGTTTGATGCCAACTCATTGAGAAACTGCTTGAATTCATCATGCTTTGGTTTCTGAACAACGATCAAGCAGTTCAGTCCAGGGCCTCATATGCAGTATCATGCTTGGCAAACAGGAAACTGCCATAGGAGGAAGTTTGTTACTGTCATTTGAAAGATATTTCAGAGAGCTCATTCAAGGACAGATAAGGTGTTTTGCTGTAAAGTGGTTGTATTGCACTGGAAAGCAAATCAGTCACAAGAAATGGGTATGAATCCTGGCCCTCCCAAGTACTCCCCTCATGTATAATCTTGGACAAGCCATTTAATGCTCCAGTCCCACTTTTATCCTCCTTAAAAAGGCTATAATGCCTGCTTCAAAGGATTACAATAAGGCTCTTATAAGATCACAAATAGGAAAGCTCTTTCTGTTCTAAAAGACTACTCATCTAAGAGATGATGGTTATTATTCTCCATTCAATTATCCTTGCCATGGTATTAGTGAATTTATGACCTTGGATGTTGAGTTCTAAATACCCTACAACTTATTCTTCTTGACTGTAGCCTGAATGAATCCACATAGAGAGAAAATCTGAGAACCGTTAAAAAAGTGAAGAATATATGACTTATCTGGAATAAGATGTATTTATATCCCACCACTGAACTGATACATATCATCAACGACAGGCCAAAAACTTACAAATTTAAATACATTGGATAATTTATTTGTGCCTAGAGGTTTATTTTTCTTTATGGAAGAGATGTATCTTAATATGTTGCATACAAAGTGACTCATATTGGAAACAGATTTTATTTAAAGAAATGCTGTGATAATTTTTTTTTGTGAAATAAAGAATCCTTCAGTGTTGAGACATAATGGTCTTATAAATTTGTATTTTTAAAAGCTTAGTATTGTAAAAGTAGGGATATACTGCACTAGGATTTTTTTTTAAGTTGGGTGCCTCACTAATGAGCTGGGAAAAAGTATCTACATGGGACCAAGAAACTATACACATGAAAAATTAAAACACTGTCACTTAAATGGCTTCCTATTAAAATCATTGTCTCATTGCCAGAATTATTGTCTTGGATGGGATATCCATAGCCACACCATCCATTTAACAATGGGTTTCCTTCTGCAGTTGGAGTCACAGTCACTCTTTAGCTGAAGTACTGGCCTCTTTGTATCCGTACCTGAATGTTAGCATTTCTATGAAAAGGCTGACTCTTACCTATCCATTCTGGCTTGTTTGTTCCCCTTGATTATGACCAGACTCTGGCTTTTGACCCCCTTTGATTTTATGTTTGTTATTTTTGTTGTTTACTCTGTCACTGAGTTCATACAGGTTAGAAGATTAATAGGGATGTACTCTTAGTACCCAGCTTTTCTTTTGCCCCTATCTTGAATCCCTTACAGCTTAATTCTGCTTAAAGCCCAGCAGGGGCAACACCCTCTCCTCAGTCAGCTCCTACTTCAAGTTCTGCTATCTGGGCAGATCCTAGAACCTCTTGCTAGCCCTGGAGTTAGAGTTAATGGAGTTTCTATTTTTTTTTTTAAAGAATCTCCTAAGTCAGGTTTATTTCCAGTTGAAAGTGACAGTAAGCCAACAAAAAACTAGTTGAGCCAAAAAAAAAGGAAATTTATTGGAAGACTTATAACCACAAAAAGGGCAAATATGGCCCAGAGACCAACTGGGAATAGAAACTCTAGTGTCTCCAGAAAGTGCTACATGTCTTGTATCTACATGTTGGCTTCGTTTTCTTAGGAAAGGTTTTCCCACCAGCAGGAAACACAGAATCTGGGAGCAGTTCCATCTTCAGTCTTCCAGAGTCATCACCAGAAAATAACTGGCTTCTGCTTTCTCTCTCTTACTTTTTTTAAAATTAAAAGACCAGGGAAAAGGTATGTACTTTGTCCAGTGTGAGCGAAGGGTTCATTCCCAGACCAATGAGCTAAGGTCAGGCAGTGAGTGGTGTTACTCTGGATTTATTTACTCACCTCAGATCATTAAGTGTTGCTGGGACTTAGAACAAGTGACAGCTCCCATTCAAAATAGATGCCTTTAATGGAAGAAACACCATTTCCCAGGAGAGAGGGGGTACAGGGAAACAATTTCTAGAAGGAGGAGGAGTGAGTGACTGGACAGATGTGGCAATGAATGTTTACTGAGATAGATGACCAGTTGGCATATAATCTCTTGAAATTTTGGCTTTCTCATTTTCCCTATTAATCCCTGCCTTTTGTTTATATCAAATTTTTCTTGAAGTCAAGTGACTAGTGAATAATGAAAGCAAATGAATCTGAATAAAGCTTATTGGAGAATTACTACTTCTTGAGAACCAGCCAATTTTCAGAAATTTCTTCTATAATATTTCATTTTCTCCCTCAAAAACCCTGAAGTGAGATAACTCCATTCCCATATAAACAAATTAATACTTACGGATAATAAATAAGTGCTTCAAAATGATGAAATTAACAAGGGCTAAGCTGCAACTAAAGACCTGTGTATATTCAATTGGAAAAGGAAAACGCAGTCAGGCTGGTGCCAATTCAATTCATGGTGGAAGTTGTGAGAAAGTAGTGATTGGTGTTCAGGGCTTGTCTTTATATGATAACCCCACAAGAGATTTGTTGCTATGCAGGGATCAAGTCCAAGGACAACACAGGACATATTACCAGATTATTAGTACAAGAAGCATAAATAAATAATCGCTCTACTTTCTTTTCTTTGGGATCTCTTTTACTCACCATCACAGTAGTAAGATGGAAAGATGAGATTAGGGTGTAAACCTAGAGAAATGAGGCCAAGGAGACCAGCTGTCCTGCTGACTATAGCCCATGTTACAGGTTTTCTCACGGCATTAGAGGATAAGAAGACTCTATTGGGATTTGGTGGAAAGTCTTTAAAAAAATAAACAGAATGATCTTTCCTAGAATATCCCTTTGGTAGAATGCATTCTTGAATCAATTGAGGTGTTAGCCAACTTAGAGAATTCCTGGATCTTGAGCTCCTGTCAAATGCCATTGTATCCCACAGAAGAAGTGACAAGAGTGTATATATATACAACGGCATGAAAGATGATAGGATATTTACTCTGTGTCCACAGAATGAAGTTGCAGTCCTTCTTTTCATCCGATTACATTCAACACTTACTCACTATGTACGGGTCTTGTGCTTGGCACCAGGCAACAAACATGCATCCCTCCTCTCAAACTCACAGTATCATGGATGTACTTTGGTGCATTTCTGACCTTAAAATTTATTAAGACACTTTTCTGATGAGAGTACTTGGTGAGTACTTGGCATAAATCCCAGGCTACTCAGATGACAGATTCATAATGTAGCTAACATCTCTCCCACGTTGGAAATGTAGGAACCATCTGAAAGCCTGAAAGAGACACGCAGTGAATGACTGAGCAAGGCAGGATTTGAGTCCATCTGCCTGATTCTGGGCCCCAAAGACCTAGCCCACTCCTCCATGCTCCTATGCTAAAACTTCAACTTGGAGGTGAAGTCTTGTCTTCCTCTTACCTCTCTCTTCCCCTTATGCATTTAGCAGACAACTGGGAAATGAATCTGGGAATATTCTCACTGATCTGAGCACTAACACCCAATAGAAATAATTTGCTTTTGACACTACTCTTCATGTTTGTTCAAGCTTACATTTAATTTATGCTAAAATTGTGAAATATCATGGCCTGGAAAATTGAGATGAAATTAGAGTTTTTTCTACTTAATTTCAAAGCCTAGAATTCCAACCAAATATAAAAAGTCAATTTGGTTATTAATTTCACCCAAGGAGCTCTTGGATGAAAAAATATCGCTCAGTTGAATAGTAATATGCAAAGAAATGGCTCTGATATGAGAAGAATTCCTTAATTTTATCCCTGAACTTGGCTACATTCTGTTTTAACAAAAAAACTTCTCTAATTACATTGATCAAGTTTTCATTTTACCTTCTAATATTTTTGTTTCATATTTCTCATCACTGAGAAATCACTGAGAAATGACAATCACTGACTGTCATTTAGGCAGATAAAATGTGACCTACCACCAATATCATTTTAAATAAAGTCTATACCCACATGAAGGTCCTAACAGAAGTAATACTTATCCTAACCAACAGATAATGAGTATATGGACATTCAGCAAATCTCTTTCATATACATTATCTTATTTAATCCTAAATGGAACTATTTGGGTGGGTGATCTTATTATGACCATTAAACAAATGAGGAAATGAGGATAAAGTGGTTGAGCCAATGGTCAAGAGCCACAACCTTCCAAATGGTGAAGTAAAGTTCTGAATTAAGAAAGCCTGTCTTGGCTTTTCCAAGACCTATTTGTCTTAGCTTGCAAATATGAGACAATTTCCTCTTCATCCTCTGTTCAATATTTTTAATAGCTCATTGATTTACTGACATTCATTTAATATTCAGTATTTATTAATTGAACACCTGTTTTATGAAAGACACCATGCCAAGCACTGTTGGGGATAGACATCATCAAGGCCCACGCTATGCCTTGCAGTTTACACTCTAGTCTGTGAACAAAGGCAAATATCCCAGTATGCAGAATTCTAGGAAAGCACCATATGAGAGGCATGATTTTTTAAATTATTTATGTATGTATGTATATATATATGTATGTATTTTGAGGGGGAGAGAGCCTGCGCACATAGGTTGTGGGGGGAGGTTGTGTATAGGGGTAGAAGGAGAGGAGAGAGAGAATCTTAAGCAGACTCCATGCCCAGCATGGAACCCTACCTATGCGGGCCTCCATATCACTAACCTGAAATCATGACCTGAGCCAAAGTTAAGAGTTGGACACTTAACGGACAGAGCCGTCCAGGTACCTGGAGAGGCATATTTTAAATTCCACGGGGTTTAATGGAAAAGGGAGGTCACACCTAGTGATAGAGGTATGATGACATCATAGAGGTGTGGCCTCTCTTCACACCCTCAAGAATGGGGAGGATTTCAGCAAGAAGGGATAGGAATTCCAGAATAGGAACAAGAGCATAAAGGTGAAAATGTGTTTGAGAGTTCAGGGAATTGTGAGGTATCCAGTTCAACTTGGAATGTATAAGAAATTTGTGAAAGATAAATCTCAAAGGCTTAATCAGAAACCAGATGATAAGCAACTAGAATTTTAGTTTAAGAAATGCACTGATGGGTCCACGTATGTTCTATGTTAACTAAATTGGTAAGTCAGTTTTTCATGAGCATTGTTATATGCAGACAAAGGTTATTGAATTTAGAACAATCTGTTGGTTGTTTAAAAAACACAAAAAACAAGTGTAAGGGATTACTGCTACACTGGTGCTTACTTCTAAAAGTATTCTCATGATTACTTGTCTAAAGATGAATTAAGTGTATTGCTACAAATCAGGTTAATCTTTAATTCTCAGTCAACTCAGTAGATAAGGGCAAAGTATTTTGGAAGAAATTTCTTTTTGTATTACCAGTCTCCTCATATGTAATCCTATTCTGGAAAAAAAAAATGCAGCTCTTAATATACTGTACTAAGAAAAAAAATTCATGTCAAGAGACAGAATAATCTAAACTAAAAGAACTGCTTTAGATGTATGGTTTATTTTTTTTTAACCCTCTGTCTTTGTGACTAAAGGATTTACCTGCTAGCCAGTCCCAAGTGTGTTACCTTCAATGAGATCTTTAATCAAAAACAGAAGTCAGTGAGAGCTAGACCAGGCAGACATCTGTGTCAGTAGCAGAGGTTCTCAACAGAATAGCTTTATTGGGAACAACTATGAAGAAGGTTGAATATTTGGCCTTGATTCATTAAAATTCTTCTAATGTATTGTTAATTAGCCCCATTTATCTCAAATAAGCTAAATAGTCTAGAAAATGACAAGAGATCACAACGTATGAATCACTAAGAAAAGAATAAATATAGATTCAGATTATTAGGAACAAAAATTAGAATGTATAAGGAACTCCAGCAAATCAACAAGGCACGGAACCAAATAGGATAAACAGAAGCAAAAATAGGATTAAGCAGTATTCAGAGGGAGAATTCCAAATGGACCGCAAGCATATGACGAGCTGCTCTAGCCCACTGGTAGTATGAGTAATAGAACTTAAACAATACTGGGAACCTCTTTGTATCCACCAGGTTGGTAAAAATGAGAAAGTTGGAAAATATTCAATGATGCTATGGACCTAGGGAAAAGAAACACTAACTCTTACATACTATTTGAAAGGTACCTTCTTATTTTTTTTTTATTGTTACTTAAAATTTTTTTTCCAGTGTTCCAAGATTCATTCCCCATTCCCCACACCCAGTGCTCCACACAGTAGGTGCCCCCAGTACCCACCACCAGGCTCTCCCATCTCCCACCCCCCTCCCTCCGAGTCCCTCAGTTTGTTTCTGTGTCCAAAGTCTCTGTTGTTTCGTTTCTCTCCCTGGATTACCCTAGTTCCCATTTACTTTCCACTGTTCTCCAGGTAACCCCTCATGCACCACAGGTAAGTGAAACCATGTGATACTTGACTTTCTCTTCTTGGCTTATTTCACTCAGCATAATCTCTTCCAGTCCAGTCCATGTTGCTACAAAAGTTGGATATTCATCCTTTCTGATGGAGGCATAGTATTCCATTGTATATATGGACCACATCTTCTTTATCCATTCATCTGTTGATGGGCACCTTGGCTCTTTCCACAGTT
>PITA01007501.1:0-37673 GCA_004023965.1 Spilogale gracilis | reverse complement strand
TCAGGGTCATAGGGTAGCTCTATTTTTAATTTTTTAAGGAATCTCCACACTGTTTTCCAAAGCGGCTGCACCAGTTTACATTCCCACCAACAGTGTAAGAGGGTTCCCCTGAAAGGTACCTTCTAATGTAGTTTTTTTTTTTTTTGAAGAGAAATCTGACTCCATATTTGAATTAAATTTGCAACCTCACTTGTCAGTGTGCTCCCCAGAGACAAAAATCACCCACAGTTCTATAAGGGAACATGCCAAAGATATCAACTGTAGGAGGGAGGTGAACACAATCAAGGTCTCCATCACTGGATGCAATGGTATGCCATGCAAGTCAAAAGCAGTGCGTTGGAAGCAGATCCAGCAACATGAAAATATGTTAAAAGCATAATATTAAGGGAAAAAATCCGTGCCACCAAAAAACACTAGACACTATTATAGACCCATGTATATTCAAAACATAATACTGAGTGAAAACTGGGAAAAATATATCTCACACCAAGCACTATACATTGTCATAGATGCATGTATATCCACACACACATGAAGACAGGTTAAAGGTGGGGAGACAGTAGTGGGGATTAGAAATAATGGGAAAATGTTAAAATAACATTTTTTTAAAAGTAGGATCTTTCACAGACCAATAGTGAGTATGCCATGAATTGTGGAAAAGACCCAGAGTGAGAGAGGGAAAGAGGAAGGAAGGAAGGAAGGAAGGAAGGGAGGAAGGAAGGAAGGAAGGAAGGAAAAAAAACTAAAGTATAATTATAAGAAAGTGATACTTTCATTTCATACAACTAATTTATATTGAATATTTACTGAGTACCAGGCAATGTAAGGTACCATTTATTCAAGAAACAGTAACTAAACATTCAAAAAGTTATTACCCTTCAAACTAATCACCTTTTGGTAAACTATATGCTCACTTTTCCAGCATGGCATTGCTTAGAATATTTGTGTAATCGCTACACATTGAAATCTAATTATGTCCAAGCACTTTTGTGTGTCACTAGGAAGAAGAAAAAGAAAGCTATCTCGTCACCTTGCACTCATGCCTTTTGTCCTTCAGGCATGCAGCCTATTTACACATTTCATTTGGTCCCCAAACTGAATCTTTCCACTTGGAATATTTTCTTCCGACCCTGTAGATTTGAATCCTGCCTCAGCTGTGTTCGTGACTGTGTTAAGCAGAGTTACACGGCATACTAACCTCCACACTCCAGAGACTTTGTCCCACAAGGGTTTATCGTAGCAGAAGGCTTGACCTCATGTGGTAATTTAGGGACTGTAGAGTTGGGTGTCTGCACCATACAGATACCATACCTCACATACAGGAAGAAATTTAAGGACCAGTGAATAAGGGGACCACTTACAAGATATGGGTAGGGTGAAAGAATCCACAAGATACTGCAGCATCAGGTCTGGTAGGCCAAACGCCAAAGCCTAAATGGGCAAAAAGAGAGATCAGGGAAGACGCTGAGGGTAAATAGCCAGACTTCACTGTGTTCACTTTCTCTGTCTCCTACTGTTCTCAAGACACAACATGGAGGCCGAGGGAAAGGGCATCTCCTGTGTGGTACTTACAGACCCACTGCCTTGCGGATGGAGAAAAGGGGAAACAGAGTCAGGAGGAGCAAATAAAAATTATCAGGGCTGGAAACTGAGTCGCCTGAGGCTCTGATGTGTTGCAGCTGCCCTCTGCCGACTTCATTTTGTTGTTATCCCTCTAGAATGGACATTCTTTGAAGTGGGGACAGAGATTCTACCGCTCCATAATGACTCTCCTACACTCAACACTGTGCCTGGTTCACGAGAGGAGCTCTATCAATACCTATGAAAGGCCCCCTGATTTAATTATTTGGGGCTTGTGTTGACAGAAAGACACAGAACAACACAATAAGTATTCACCAAATTCACTCATTTGAAGCACATCTCTGACTAAACTCCTCTCACCATCCCAACCTCCAGGTATACATGTCCTTAGGTGGTCCTTGTTCCTGTTGATACACTCCAGAAAAAGAGGTTGAATGGCAGGTATCAATCAACAGCTGTAGGTATTTGCAGTGACTATCAAGGCATCTTGGAAAGAGCTGGCTCTCAACAAATACTGCACTTGACAAAACTGAATCAAATGTTCCGTTTAACATGGACAGTGTTGCATAGAGTAAATGCGGGTCCCCAGTGGCCCTCACCATTTGTCTCATTTCTGAAGTGACAAGGAACTGAATGGCAAGTGGACATTGCAATGTGAGTCTCAACACGGGAGCTTCCCTCAATAATAACAAGGACAAAGCATACTGTGTGAGATGAGATACAAAAGATTCCCCTTACCTTTGACATCTTTCATTTGCCATGTCAACGTGGATTCTTGATGTTTAAAAGCTCAATTAAATACATCGAATAAAATCACGCAGACATTTATATCTTTATATGTCTTCAATGAAGAACGTACCAGCATCAGGCTTTTAGTCTCAGAGGACTACGCCAGCAGCCTCTATCATAACAAAAATCCTAAGTTCTCAATTAGGGCATTCAAGCTGCAATTAAGGCAGTGATGAATCTACCATAACTATTTTTCAAAAGCCACTTTGAGTTATTTTCACTATGCCTGGTTTGACTTGGAAAAATGATAGATCTTGGGAAATTGTCTGCAATATATAAAATGTAAAAACTTACCTATGAGAAGTCAGGCAGAGATAAACACTGTATGGTATCACTCACTTGCAGAATCTAAAGAGTCAAAAACACAGAAACAGGTAGAATGGTGGTTGCCAGGCACTGAGAGAGGAGAGGAGACGGAAGGATGTCAGTCAAAGGGCACAGACTTTCATTATAAAATGAATCAGTTCTGGGGATCTAATGCAGATTGTGATAGCTATCGTTAAGAATACTGCATTGTACGTTGACATTTGTTAAGGGAGTAGATCTTAAGTGTTCCTACCTCGTAATAATGTGAGGTAATGGATGTATTTATTAACTGGGTTGTGGTCATTTTAATACATATATGTATAGATAGATATATCTGAAATCATCATGTTGTGCATATATATATATGAGCTTATTTGTCAATTATTTCTTAGTAAACCTGAGGGAAAGTAAGTCTATCAAGGAAACGTATCCTCAAAAAAAAAAAGCACATCTTTATGATAATACAATAATAACATACATTTGTTAGTTTTATCTTAATAATATAGTAGTACTCTAAGGAAGTTTTAGATATAGTTATTTTATATTCAAACAGATCCATTCCCTTTGTCTCTTGTTTCCTGTGACCTTTCTGAACTGTTTAAACTTACAGGTCTTGTCAAATGTCAGTTTTCTGGCAAAAATATTAGCTCCCATGCTGTAGAAAACACGACTTACTTTGCAGGAGGAAGAGTTATCAGCAGAACTGTCTCCTTTTCACAAATAGTGGGGCTCACGGTGCTCAGGTACACTTTTGTGAATCCCTCCCTAGCATGCCGTGTTCCAGGGACATCTACCCTGCCCGGACAGGCACACAATTTCTCACGTGCCATCTGTGGTGCCAATGGTCTACAGGAGTGCTGCTTCTCAAGGGCAATGGAGGATGGTGGGGCTTGGAATCACTCTGAATTTGAATCCCAGCACTACCACTAGCAAGAAACATGATCCTGGGCACACCATTTAAACTGTTTGTGTCTCAATTTCCTGGTCTGTAAACCAAGAATAAAATAGCATCGACTTTAGGACTATTGCCAGGATTAGTGAACTAATTCTTGCAAAACACTTTATATGATGAGATCCAGACTCCTATTCTTTGTCTTATGACTCTGAATTTGCTAACATTCAGTAATTGGGTGCAGCTATTGTATTTTTGGGCAAGATTTACAGGAAAAGAGGTTTCCAGCAATGGGACTCCCTCACTCATGTGATATTCCCAGCTTCTCTGATTAGGAAACCTCAAGAGGTAGATATGGTGTTCAGGACTGGACCCTGATACTTAAAATGCCCTTCTCCTTAGATGTGTGTATTCCACACACCTTTATTGAAAACCTATTGGGTTGAATCATATGAAACAGCAAATGGTCTAACCCGGGTAATGTGGAAATTAATAGAAGGAAATCTTGTTTCGAATGAAGTTGGGAGACTGGCAGGGGAAGCTTTCAAACCCTATCATTCCTTGTCAACAGCATACCTCACAGAAAAAAAGAGGGACCTTGCACCTGGATACTACTTTACTAACCTAGCAGGAGGAAGAAAGGCTTTTCTTCTGCCCTGGCAACAGCCCAGCCAATGAGAGACAGTCACAGCTCAGACAATGAAAAAGCCACTATATTTCAAGCTTCCATTTTACTCCAACCCGACTTTTTGTTTGCAAGAGTCCTCCCAGGGCACCTGGGTGGCTCAGTCTGTTGAGCCTCTGCCTTCAGCTTAGGTCACAATTGCAGGGTCCCTGAAGAGAGCCCTATGTCAGGCTCCCTGTTCATCAAGGACTCTTCTCCCCTCTATCCCTCTCCCTCTCTCTCTCTGTATGTACTCTCTCTCTCTCTAGCTCTCACTTTCTCAAATAAATAAATAAAAACTTAAGAAAAAAAAAAGAAAAAAACAGTCCTCCCAACTCCCTTTTCCTCCATGAAAGAGCATTCTGCATTCCTCTCCTTTGTTCTCCCTGGACTTTCCTGTGTTTATTTTTCTATAACTTGCTTATCTTAGAATACAATTCTCTGCTATTCCTGAATAAACCCCTTTTGCCAGTAAAATAGCTGGCAGTTTTGTTTTTTAAGGTTAACAGTAATTTCATACAATCACATGCAAAATAACCAAGACAAAGGAATAAGGATGCCAAGATTAACAAGACAAATGCAGGCTCTGTCCTCACAAAACTGATGATTCAGGTAGTGAGACACACAGTAAATGTGCTAAGGGGGAAAAAACAAAGAGTTTTATGGCAAAAAAAAAAAAAATGCATCTAGCCCTGAACCAAACTCAAAGGAGTATAACTAGGGAATGAAAAATCTCTCCTCACAGAAACCAAATGAGTGGGTCATAAGCAGTTTGGAGGGATGTTAGCTTCCCTAAGGCCATTGTAACAAATTACCACAAATTTGGTGGATTAAAACAACACATCCCTTTATTATCTTATTGTTCTGGAAATCAGAAGTCCAAAATCAATTTCATGGGCAAAACCAAGGTATAGGATTGAACTCCCTCTGGGGACTGTGGAGGAATCTGTTTCCTTGACTCTCTCAGCTTCAGCATATAGAGTCCTTAGATTCCTTGGCTTATGGAACTCTTCTTCCACCTTCAAAGCCAGTGACATAGCATTTTGCTTAGTTGTCATGTGACTTCTTCTTCTGTTTTCCAAATCTATTTCTCTCTTAGAAGGTATTTGGGATGAGACGCACCTGGATAACCCACCTCAAGATTCTTAATAACATCTTCAGAATCTCTTTTGCCATATAAAGTATTGTTCACAGTTTCTAGGCCTTAGGACCATGCCATTGAGGGCCATTGTTCAGCCTATTATCAAGGGGTTGAAAACTAATTAATTGCAGAAAAAGCAGTTGTTAATAGGTTGTTACTATAGTACAAATGATGATTCAGTCTTGCATGCTCAGCAAGGAGACTTGGGAAAATATAACACCCTAAACCAAATCAGCCGTATGAATAACAGGGAAGGTGGTGTTAAGGCACTGGTGTGCTGGTGTGAACTGCCAGCTAGCATGTACCTTCAGTACAGCTAGCATGAAGGCCCAGGGCTGGGAGAACATGGTATATGGAAAGACCTTAAAGACTTTCTTATTAGATACTTTTTACACATGAAGTGAAAGTAATGTGGGGTAGTGGTATAAGATGAGCCTAGGAAGGTAAGCAATCTATTTCAAGATTCAACTCTTAAAAAAAAAAAAAAAAAAAAGATTCAACTCTTATAAGATTATATTCCCCATAGAACTCAATGTTGAAATTTTAATATGATGTCAACAAATGATAATACAGGTTTTGGGGGGAATAGAGTCAACAGCAATAAATTATATTGTTCAAATCATGGGATATATCATACATAAAGGAATAAAAAAGAGATAACTTCAAACTGGGCCAATACATAATAGACTCTAGGGGACAACAGTGACCATGAAGCATGTCATTATTTCAAAACAAAGCCCAAGGGATTATGGCAAACTCAAATATATTATCAGTGAAATTCAATGGTCAAGGATTGAGGTTCCTATATAGAAAACCAAGGTTTCAGGTAGTGGTGATTCTTAGTCTCAATCCATTCTCCTATTCCAAATTCATTGAAGTTTTGCTTTTGCATATTATATAGTTTCATGGGATAACTCAGCATTTAAGGAAGTCCTTGTGAAAACAGCCCAAGAAAGAGGAAGCAATTATTTAATGTCAGGACTTCTCATGTGTCCATTGGTGTTCAATGCTGAATGCCAGCCATTGCAAGAAGTCCGAGTGTATCTGAAAACTAAGACCGAGGCTAAAGGTGATGGCTCCAACACATGACATATACCTTAACTCTGCTTGGGTATAAGTCCAGAAGCTAAGCAGGAGGTATCAGAGCTCATTCAGGAGTTGGGGCAAAGATTGTACAGGCAGAGATGCCCCGGGGTGCCTCAGTCATTAAGCATCTACCTTCATCTCAGGTCATGATCCTGAAGTGCTGGGATCAAGCCCTGCATCAGGCTCCCTGCTCGGCAGGAAACCTGCTTCTCCCTCTCTCACTCCCCCTGCTTGTATTCCCTCTCTAGCTGTGTTTCTCTCTGTCAAATAAATAAATAAACTCTTAAAAAAAAAAAAAGATTATACAAGCAGAGACTGATACAAAGACTTATCCTGCGATCCAAATAATAACTGCATAGTCAACTCACATTTTTTTCATAATGATGCAATTAATTAATGCATTCCTTCAACTTTTCATTCCTCGTAACTTCATGCTATGCACCAGGTATTCATTTCAGTTCTAGAAATATGGAGATAAGACATATTCAGATAAGACATAAGATGGTTCATTCTCTCATTTATTTAACAAATATTTATTGAATATTTACTATCTTTTAGGTGTTCAGTATACAAGATTGACTGGACACATTTTGTCCCTTATTTTTTTTTAATTATTATGTTCAATTAGCCAACATACAGCACACCATTAATTTTTTGATGTAGTGTTTAACAATTCATTAGTTGTGCACAACACATGTGCCCTCCTTAGTACCCCAAATCCAGTTACCCCACAACCCTCTCGCCTGTCTGTAACCCTCAGTTTGTTTCCCAGAGTCCAGAGTCTCTCATGGTTTGTCTCCCTCTGATTTCTTCCCATTCAGTTTTCCCTCCCTTCCCCTGTTGTCCTCCACATTATTCATTATATTCCACATATAAGTGAAACTGTATGATAATTGTCTCTCTGCTTGACTTATTTCACTCAGTATAATCCCCTCCAGTTCCATCCATGTTGATGCAAATGCTGAGTATTCATCCTTTCTGATGCTGAGTGATATTCCATTGGATATATGAACTACATCTTCTTTATTCATTCATCTGTTGAAGGGCATCTAGGCTCCTTCCACAGTTTGGCTATTGTGAACATTGCTGCTATAAACATTGGGGTGAATGTGCCCCTTTTTCTCACTACATCTGTGTCTTTGGGGTAAATCCCTAGTACTGCAATTGCTCTTCACAGCAATCTATACTTTTAATGCCATCCCTATCAAAATACCATCTACATTTTTTACAGAGCCAGAATCCTGAAATTTGTATGGAACAAGAAAAGACCCCAAATCACCAGGGGATTGTTAAAAAAGAAAACCAAAGCTGGGGGCATCCCAATGTCTGACTTCCAGTTATATTACAAAGGTATGATCATTAAGACAACATGGTATTGGTCTTGTCCCTTAAATATCCACATTTTGGGGAGGGGGGAAGAAGAATATGTAGACAGGTACTACAGAGTGACTTTTGCTACAGTAGAAAGAGACACTAGGTACTAGAGGAGCACAGGGTGAGAAGGATATTGGCCTAGTCTTAGGAGATTCAGGGAGACTTCTTGGAAGAAGTGACTTCTAAACCAGGATGTAAAACAGAGGTAGGAGTTTGAAGAAAATCAGAGTTGAAGGAGAAAAAGATTGCAGATAGAGTATCATTTACAAAGATTCAGAGAGCACAAAGGACACTACTGGAAACTTAAATAGCTTAGTTTGGCTTTGGGCTAAATGTAGAAGGGTGAAGAAGAGGTCAGTAAGTCACACAGAATGTTAAGCTAGATCAGGAAGGTTTGTCTGTCATATTAAGGATCTGGGATTTTCTCCTTGGGGCACTGGTATGGGGTGGGGGTGGGGGGAAGGCCACAGGATCACTGAGGATTATAACCAAGAGAATGACGTCATCAGACTTTAGCTTTAGATCATCCTTTTGTAATGGAAATTTATCTTTATCCAGCACCCCCTCCTCCCCCCACACACACACCTAACAACTCACTTCAAATAACACATCACCGAAGGAAAAACATTAGGCTCACTTCGCAAACACAGCGTCAAGATGATTTTTCTCTTTTTCCTTACCTGTCACTGCATGTGGATACATATTTCTCACCAGAGTGCCATGTCCTCCTAAGAGAAACCTCACTGACAATGAAAATAAGGTCAAGAGACCACACACAGACATTAACCAGGATATTTTAAAGAATGAAGTCATTTTAGTTCAAAATAAAAAATATCCCACAATACTGTCCTAAGAGGAATTTGCAGCTGGAAGCTGCTTCCAAATCATACCAACAATTTAAATACACCACATGCCCCTGACAGTCCCCCGCTCTGTCAGCAGGAGTCTTTCTCTCCTGCTTCTCACTTCCCTTTCACGCTACATAAACCACTGACCTTTACTTGCTATCATTTTTTGTACCCTGTCCCAAATGAAAGTAAATATGGAAGACCATAATCGAGTGTCGGCGGCGGCATGATCCGCCCCCCCCTCCCCGCCATGCTGCAAGCTGCCAAAAACTAGGGTGGAGGTACCCATAAATGTGCCCTGTGGACCGGGGCAATATGTCCTTTGTGTTCCTGGGACGTACACCTGGACAAGTGCTCATCCAAGGTGTGAGAGCCATGCCAATCCTTATGAAGCTTAATAATTGTAGGATTATGGGGGCACAACATACTTACTCTAAAACTTAGTGAAACCTTTGCTAACATAAATAGCTTAGACTTTGCAACCTCCTGTTTGTGTGACCATTCACTCACTTCCCTATGCTGGGGGGAAGTAAAACGTTCTAATAAGATAAGGATTTGCAGGAACCATCTGTTGCTCAGGACATGCCTGCCTGTGATCGATCAGTCTATAGATTAAGATATAATTGGCACATCCTGCTTTATTGTATGGACCCTTCAAAGAAATAGGCACATCCCGTTTCATTGTGTGAGACCCTCAAGGGCACAAGGCCCGTCCTGTGTTTACAAGGACCCTCAAAAAACACTATTGTCACTCAAGGCACGTCCTGTTTTTGCATGGACCCTCTGAAAACACTATTGTTACTATTGTCACTCACGATTGATGATCCATCACTTAAAGAAACTCTTTGATCATATGGTTTCCATCTGAAAAAAATATGTAACCCTCTGCTATAAATAAAAAGCCCTGAAAACAGTGTTGTCAGGAGATCCCTACATGAAGTTTGGTCTCCTCATTTTCGCCGACTCCTTCCTCCACCCTCGGACCCTAACTGTTGCTGGGGCTGGCCCCCGGCAATCGAGAAGAAGGAAAAGGAACTGTTGGAGCACCTGATCAAGACACGTTAGGTATTTCCTGATACCTTTATTACATTCATTTTTTTTTCCTGGTAGCAGCCCTGTGAGGCAGGTAAAATCCCTATTCTGCACTCGAGAAATTGGGTTTCATGGTAATTCATTTCTCCTTTCTCTGTGCTAGGCACTGGAGCACTGGGTTAGAAGTTCAGGGTCACGGGGTGTGGTCAGGGAGAAATCTGAGGCCAGATTCCCTTGGCTCATGTCTTTCCAACTACATCATAGACAGGGTGTGGTTCTTTTATTGAGGTCTTTTGTTACTGCTGTCAGTGCTCACACATCTCCCCAAGTTTCTGGTTCCCTGCCTTTCCCTCCCTGTGGCATTCTCCCTTGATAACTGCCCACTCAGACTTGGGAGTCTTCACGTTACTTTCCCCCTGGGTGTCTATACCCTCCTAATTCTTGACTGTTGATGTGAGGATGCCCATTTCCTCTTTGGTGTGTGTCCAACTCCGAGCCCCTCACGCTTCAGGGTCAGCCGCACTCTGCCCTCTGAGACACCTCCCTCCCAGCACCTCCCTCCCAGCACCTCCCTCCCAGGAGCGTCTAGGCAGGGCCCAGTCGCTGAGCACCTGCAGCACCTCCAACCCAGGGCCTGCCAAATCCCTTTTATCCTATCTTTCATCGACAGAGATCCTTAAAAACTGCTGTTTCCTCCACCTTCTACCACTGACCATTTAAAAAAATATTGCCTGATTTTCCAAGTGAAGCAGTGGAGAGCTTCATGATGAGATATTCATGCTTTCCATTTTTATTAAAGACTTAGGAGCCGAGAAGACCCAGCTATTTCTTACGAATTGAACATAGACAGTAAAATCAAGCTTATGAGGGGTACCCGGGTGGCTCAGTTGGTCAGGCTTCCAACTCTTGATTTCAGATCAGGTCATGATCTCAGGCTTGTGGCCCTGAGCCAGAGTGAGGCTTTGTGCTCAGCAGGGAGTCTGCTGGAGACTCTCCCTCTCCCTCTGCCCCTCCCCCTGCTCAGGCACACTCTCTCTAAATTAAATAAATAAATCTTAAAAAAAAAAATCAAGCTTATAAGTAAATTTGGTCCAAGAACATAGCTAGAGAATCACAAGGCTGTGAGATTTCTGAGTGACCATTTAGCCTGCCTTTCACCCTCAGGTAGGAATATGACTAAAGTTTATAGAGAGGGTAAAGGGAGAATGATATATTAAACACACACACACACACACACACACACACACACACACACACACACAAAATCCCCTGAGGGGATGATGTATTTAGGCTATCCCTCATCTAGTACCATCCATAGTAGAGATCACAAGATTTAAGAAAGAGACTTAGCTACATAGAAAACAAGGTTCGAATAATTTAATAAAGGGAGAGAGTCTTTCTAGTGACAGGTTCCCAACTTGTAAAATTCAGTATGCAGTGGCCAAAACTGTGGAGTATTGTGCTGGTTTGCTATTTCTTTTAAATATGAATAACTTTTAATAATAATGTGTTTCCTGATCCAAGGTAGGATATTAATGATCAAATCTCATGCTTCAGGCTATAAAGCAATTATTGCAGAGAACAGAATTCTCTTGCCTGTGTTCCAAATGAGAGAGAGAGAGAAAGGGTCGGGTGAGGGGTGGAGGAGGGAGAGAGGCCACCACACACATATTCCATCCCTGGAACCTACACTGAGCCACTCCAATTTTCCAACCAAGGTGCCCTGACTTTGAAACAGAGGTGCTACAGTGTCAGCCATGGGAAAAAAAAAAAAAATTCTGATTTTTGCCAAAGTTTTTTCAAGATCTTCTCTTTATTTGCCAAGATTAGCCTCTTTTCTCTAAGTAAAGTAAGAGAATTGTTTGACTAGTTAATAAAAAGAAGATAACACAATGTCTCTGTTTGCACATGACTTCTTTTTTTAAAAAAAATATTTTATTTATTTATTTGACAGAGAGAGAAATCACAAGTAGGCAGAGAGGCAGGCAGAAAGAGAGGAGGAAGCAGGCTCCCTGCTGAGCAGAGAGCCTGATGCAGGCCTCGATCCCAGGTCCCTGAGATCATGACCTGAACCGAAGGCAGAGGCTTAACCCACTGAGCCACCCAAGCGCCCTGCACATGACTTCTTAAAACAATGGAACACCTGCAGAGGGGTTCCTGTCTAAAAGTGATTATAATGAACCCACAACAGCATAGACATTATGTACATGGCATTGACTTTGAACTCAGTCCAAGTTTAACTCAGACTTGTTATACTAATCATGGTAATCCAATGCATAGTAAGTTCATTTTGTAGTTGTTGTTCTTCTTAAGCTAAAGCTTGTTCTACTCAAGCTAAAAAACTAAAGGAAAACAAGTGCCAACACTATAGTATGGGACTTGCATTGGACAGACCTGAATTTAAGTAAAGGTTTGCCAACTGCTGACTGGATGACATCATCAAACTCGTCTGAGTTTCAGTTGGAGAGATTAAAACAGGAAATATAAAAAAGTGAAAACAATGGTAGTGACCTCCTACGGTTATTGTAAGGACTTTAAAAATTAGGCAGTGCCCAGGATATGATGCAAATTTTCAACAAATTACATTATATCCTTATCATTAAATATAATGGGCTTCTCATACTTGAACTCAAATTTAGAAATTAATATACATTTTTATTCTGTTTCCAAAAAAATGTGTATTTTTTGTGAGTAGTATATTCAATAAAAATGGGTCCCGATATAGAAATTCCAGAATGGGGCTGCTAATCATTATGAAGTTATTTAAAAAGTGATATGCCATTGCAATTAGACTCCTTAGCCAAAAGTAAGCTTTCTAGGTTCTTACTATTCAGAGTGAGGTCAGAGACGCAGCAGCAGTAGCAGCACCTAGGAACGTCTCCAAATTTTAGAACCTTGGGCATTATCTGGACTACTGAATCAGAAAATGCATTTTAATAAAATCCCTGAGTGATTCATTTGCACATGGAAGTTGGAGAAAGATTGCTCTAGAGGGCACCTGGGTGGCTCAGTCAGTTAAGTGTCTGCCTTCAGCTCAGGTCATGATCCTAGGGTTCTGGGATCAAGCCCCATGTTGATCTCCCCACTCAGTGGGGAGTCTGCTTCTCCTTCTTCCTCTGTCCTTCCCCTCTGCTCGTGCTCTCTCTCTCTAAATTAAATAGTATCTTAAGAAGAAAAAAAAAAAAAGGATTGTTCTTGTAAGTTCTCAGACTTTAACATGTTTCATATCTACCTGGAGAACTTGTTAAAGCACAGATAGCTGGACCCCAACTCCAGAATTTCTGATTAAGCAGGTCTAGAATGGCCTGAGAATGTATATTACTAACAAGGTGATGCTGATGGTGCTAGTCCAGGAGCCATACCTTCATAATGACCAGAACGTTCAGTAAAGACTCCAGAGGTAACACTTTAGTAGTAAGACTACTGGTAAAAGCTACTTTAGACCCACTCTAAGAAGACTTAAGAATAAGTCTTGAAAATATCAAATCTAACAAGTAAGAAAACTGCCCATCACAAAAAAGCCCAACACTCCTTAAAGGAGAACAACAAAATCCAGATAACAATATAACATTCAAGATGTCCACCATACAATCAAAAATTAATATCCATGCCAAGATGCAGGAAAGCGTGACCCAGAAGCAGGAGTCTGTCAACAGAAGCAAACATTAAAATGAAAGTGATGATGGAATTAGCAGATAAGAGCATTATAACAGTTATTATATATATATATATATATATATATATATATATATATATACCCAAAGATTTAAGGAAAAACATAAACATAGAAGGAGAGAAGTGCAAAATATAGTACAAAACGAAATGAAATCTAAATTTCTAGAGATAAAAAATATAAATGAAAAATACATTGAAATATGAAAAAAATATATAAATGAAAAATACATTGCATGAACAGTTATGAATGAGCAGTTAATGAATAACAGCAGCATATACCCAAGAAAATTTAAAAAATATGTCACATAGGCGCCTGGGTGGCTCAGGCAGTTAAGCACCCAACTT
Organism: Spilogale gracilis; assembly: GCA_004023965.1. Classification (NCBI taxonomy): domain Eukaryota; kingdom Metazoa; phylum Chordata; class Mammalia; order Carnivora; family Mephitidae; genus Spilogale; species Spilogale gracilis. The sequence continues at coordinate 23,940 of PITA01007501.1, read as the reverse complement.
TTGATTTCAGCTCGGGTCCTGATCTTAGAGTCATGAGATTGAGCATGGAGCCTATTTAAGATTCTCTCTCTCTCTCTCTCTGTCCCTCCCTCCCCACCCCACCCATGCTCATGTACTCTCTTTCTCTCTAAAAACAAAAACAAAAAAACTATATATATATATATATATAGTTTATATATGGCATTATGTAACATACAAATGTTCATAGGAACATTATCCATAAAGATGAAACTAGAAACTTAAATGTCTATCAACTGAAGAATGGATACACAAAAATGTGGTATAACCATTCAGTGGAATAGTATTCAGTCATATAAACAAAGTACTGGTACAATATCTGCCACCACATGATTGAACCTTGAGAATATTATTTTAAATAAATGAAGACAGTCACAAAGGCCATATTGTATGAGTCCATTTATATAACATGTCCAGAAGATAAATCTATAAAGACAGAAAATGCATTTGTGGTGCTCTAGGGATGATCAGGTAGCCCATTTTGAGGGAAAATGAGAAATGATTGTTAATTGATATGGAATGTTTTTATGGTTTGATGAAAATGATCTAAAAGTCATTGAGGTCATAGTTGGTTAATTCTTTGAATATCTAAAAACCATTGTCTTGTATACTTTAGGTAAAATGTATGATATATGAATTATATCTTAATAAAGCTATTATATTAAAAATATTAAAAAGTTAACATTTATTTCACATCTAGGAGGTCTTTAGTGACCTTTGCTTGAACAATTCCAATTTGAATTGAGGGATGGAAAGCCAAATTGTGTGTTGCTAGAAAAGGGGCAGGAGAGTGGTAATGTGAAAACAATCTGGGTAGACCATTCTCTTAAAAAGTCTACCTATAGGGGCACCTGGTGGCTCAGTGTGTTAAACCTCTGACTCTTGACTTTGGCTCAGGTCATAATCTCATGGGTCTTGAGATCAAGCCCCACCTCAGTGGAGAGTCTATTTGAAGATTTTCACCCTCTGCCCTTTCCCCCACTCACATGCTTGTGCTCTCTCCCTTTCTCTCAAATAAATAAATACATCTTTTAAAAAAAAAAAAGTCTAGCTGTAACAAGAAGAAAACAGTGTTACTTAGAGGAGTTTCCATGACAGGGAATGAGGTAATAGGAGATGAAGGAGAAAGACAGACACAGAAGAGTGGTGGTGGGAGATTTGACTAAGCTAGGTCTGAGAGGAGATGGAATCGAAAGAAAGAGATAAACCTTGCATAGGAGATCACCACTCTTCAAATGATGGAAGAGGAAGGAATGAAGGTCAAACATCGGCCTCCGACTTGCTCATAATTTGGGGGCAGCAGCTGGGCTGTCTGACTGAGGAGACATTGCTCAGAGACTTCTAACCCTCCCCAGCATTCTAGTACTACCCATTTTGACGCCTGTTATGGTAGTTAGTGGTTGTGGTGGGAAGAAATAGAGAGAGAAAGAGAGAGAGAGAGAGAGAAGAGAGTGTCTGTGTGCACGTGTGTGTGAAAGGGAAGACCATCCTTCTCAATGATGTTCTCCCTGAGAGGAAAGTGACAATTCCCACAAAGAAACCTGATAATTAAGAAGACACAGACTCTATGGGGGATGTTCAAGCCAAATTCAGAGATGGGAGCAGAGGCTGCAAGTTCAACGGCCTACAAAGTCCAGGTAGTTGATAACAACTTCCAATATTTATTGAGTGTAAATTATGTACAAGCATCAGTCTGAGCACTTTTTATTCGTAAACACACTTAATATTTACAATAGCCCCATGAGGTAGGTACTCTTTTTTTTTTTTTTTTAAGATTTTATTTATTTATTTGACAGAGAGAGACAGCGAGAGAGGGAACACAAGCAGGGGGAGTGGGAAAGGGAGAAGCAGGCTTCCCATTGAGCAGGAAGCCCGATGCGGGGCTCGATCCCTGGACACCGGGATCATGACCTGAGCTGAAGGCAGATGCTTAATGATTGAGCCACCCAGGCGCCCCTGAGGTAGGTATTCTTAATCCTATGATAGGCGGAACACTGAGGACACGAAGGTAAAGGAACTCCCTAAGGATAAATAATGAGGAAGTTGGTAGAGCTGAGGTTTGCAGCTGATCCATCTGACTGAGAGCATGAGCTCCAAACCATGAAGTCATATTGCTTTCTTTAAAGAAATATACACAGTTAAATGGGGTGACCCTATGATGACAGAAGAGCCCACAACCATCCCAAAGGGAGCAGACATTACCCATGTCCAGCCCATTACTCACACACTTGAAGTGAGCTAAGCGTTTCCAGACATGAGACTTTTTTTAAAGGAGTGGAATCTGAACTTATAAATAAAATCTCACAATTTTAAGCATCAGGCATTTATTTTTTTTAAGTTTATACATTCATGACAAATACGTCCATGGGCCAGTTATGGCCGTAACAAGTCAGTGTGCAATCTCTGTTTTAAGGAGAACTACAGGCTTCTGTCCAAGAGAAAAAGAGATAGGATACAAAATACAAAGTCTGATAAGTTTAGAAGCTTGATATGTCCAGGGATGGCATTTTTTACTGTACAGCATGAAGGGGAAAGGAATGTACATTCAGAAACATGCAACCAAACAAATATGCATCAAGAAGAAAATCAGGTAACACTAGGGCAAGGAGGAGAAGAGGACAGACATTTTCGAATAACAAAGAAAAAAAATGCTGGGCTACTGTCATGGACAAGAACAGTCAGGGTGAGAAGTCATTCTCCAAGAAAGATAAATGTGATCTGGAAGAATAAATCTCTTGCTGTAAAAATCCTGCCCCACTTATATCAGGCATACTGTATTCAGTGAGATAAAAACAAATAAAGGACAATCCATCACTATCTCACAAAGTTACTGGAAGGAGAGGGAATAAAACAGCTTTGGCATCAATAGGAGGAACAGTCCCCTTAGAGCAAAATTAGGCTCTGTTATCCTGAAAAGGGACAATAGTTGTTGAATGGTCCTTCAGGGACATGAACAATAAGGAGCACAGCTGGAAACTGAAAACAGATTCCTAGGTCAGCTCTCTTCCACACCTGCCCAGGATCACCATACTTAGAGTGATGTATCTAAAACAGTCCTCTGTAACCCTTTCACAGCCATTTGCAAACACTTCTGTCTGCACTGAAAGGATTGAAAGGCTCAAACTGACGTTCATGTGTCCAGCAACCATCATGCCATCACTACAACAGAACCAAAGGCGTCTACACCTATGAGAGCCCACTGTTACCCTACCATTCGCTGGCCCGCCCTGCGGGGCTCAGCCTCTGGCTGGGAGAAGCTGTTTACTGCCCCCCAGAGAGCTCTCTTTTATCCCTGCAAGGCAAAGTTGTCTTGTGCTTCAGTAAAGAAATCTTTTTGCGGGTTCAATCCCCAGCACATCCCCTATCTCTTACTCACAGCTGGTCATCAGTTCCCATGACCATCTCAGCCCAAGCCTCCATCTGGCAAAATTGCCAAAACAATGAAAATATCAAAATAATAGCAATATGAAAGCGTGATCACTTTATGGATGTGTGTTAGGTGTAGGTGCTGCTCTAACACTTGTCACATTTACTGCACAGTGTGTGGGATTTTATACTGATCAATTTTTAGCTAAGCTGGAACTTCTCTAGCAGCTGGATGTACGGCGCTTCTAGAAACTCCTACTCATTTACCCATGCCAGGGCTGATGGTTGACAACTTCAACCCCCACCCCGGATCTTTTCAGACTTTATTTCTCTAGATTCCTCCTACTGTTGTGTAAGTTGGAACCTCTACAGTACATTCTTCATCCCATGTACTCGCCAGGTTTCTACTCCCTGATTAAACACTAGCTCACACTCATTCTGACCTTAGGAGGGAGGTGCTATCATTATTCTTACTTCACAGAGGAAAAAAGAAACTAACAAAACCTGTGGCACAAAGAGGGAAAATTATTGCCCAAAGTCGTACACCTGAGGAATACTGCAGGATTTGAACCCATACTAGTTTTTTACTTCATAGTTAGCTTAATTACCATAAGAAGAGACTGGTATTATCTAATTGCCATTACAGTGTGTAAAGATATATATGATGCGTGTCTAGTGTATAGGTGTTGTATACATATACACTTTGTGGCACATACGGCATGTATTAATAAATATCATATACATCATATAAACTATGTAACTGATTAGATATAGGTATTCCCCTTATATACACAATTTAGCTCTAGGATTTTATAGAAATTTATTTTTCAACTGTTTTTGCTAATGGATAACAAAATGCTCTCTGCCTATAATTGAAAATATACATATACAAATATATATTCTCAACTGTATACATTCAGTATTTTGATATCATGTGCAATAACAATTGAAAAACCAGTTGTTGTTTTTTTTTTAATCCTGGAACTAAATTGTCCTACAAACAAAAAGGAATGGGCACAACTGCCTTTTTTTGGATAATACTGGTGACTCAAACAAAAAAAAAAAATAGGAAAGAAAGAAGACTGAGCTCATTAATGTTCAAGCAAGGATGCATTTGAATAAAGAAAGTTAATAAGTACTCTGCGTGGGAGGATCCGTGAAACAGTATAAGCTTGTGAAACAAATTCAATGTTTAGAAGAAAATGATAGATAATTCCGTTTAATGAGTACACAGCAGACTAATTATTGTAATGAAATATGTTTAATTAAAAAGAAGTCTGTTTCCTAATGAATATAGTGACTGTAAACCAGTTTAGAAAACTCCAAAGACAGCTCAAGACATTATATAAAGGTTGTAGAGAAGGTTTACACAAGGAAGGTAACGAAATGTGTTTACTTCGTCTAAAATAAGCATTCTAGTCATCCTAGGCTCTTTTAATGCAATAATGTGCCCTGAGTTCGTAAGGCAATGCCCACTGGGAAATAAAATAAATACAAAGAAATAACAGAAAGTCTTAGGAGAATCATTTAAATATACTTCAATATGAATTTGTAGGAAATATCAACACATATTTGGAGAAAAATGTAAATTATAACAGGCTTCATTCAGGATAGAGACCTAAAATCCATTCACGAAGTCAAAATATGTAAGAAGTCTGTATAGCTCCAGTTTGTAGTGGGACTTAGGAAGGACATATAAAAGGATGCTTTCGTGCCCTATTTTGGTCACACAACCATTGGTGGCTCAATGGACAGGGAGCAACACAGTAATTGGAGGAGAATGGAATTGGGGGCTTTGATCCAAGGCTGCAAAACTGTGACCCTTTCTGCCTATTATCTCTATGAGTATGATGGTGAGAGTGTATGCTTTGGGGGGTGGGTAGTATTATCAGATATATCTTTTTCAAAAAAAATATTTTATTATTTATTTATTTGACAGAGAGAAACACATCGAGAGAGGGAACACAAGTGAGAGAGGGGAGTGGGAGAGGGAGAAGCAGGCTTCCTGCCAAGCAGGGAGCCTGATGCGGGGCTTGATCCCGGGTCTCCAGGATCATGAACTGAGCCGAAGGCAGTCACTCAACCAACTGAGCCAGCCAGGCGCCCCTATCAGATATACCTTTAAGAAAACTTCAATCTGGCGAAACATCTATGATGATTCATTTTAGGGGCATATTCTGCACCTGAACCATTCATTTCTCTTGCCTCTTTCCTAACAAATGGTGGGACGGAGCAGTAGTATGCCAGAGACCCTGGTGGGCTGGAGTAGTCTGTACTAGTTCATGAGAGCTGTGAAGTTTTTAGAAACTTGTTTATTAAGCCCAGCTATTACTAAAATTTAAATTCTATAAACTTGCAAGTAGATAAATTATAGTAGAAATAAAAGTAACAAAACTCAACAATTCTGATTTTCCTAAATTTTTTTACTATGTATGCTCTTAGGATTATCTATAGTTTTCATATCTATATAGTGGTGGATGCTATATGCTCTTCATAACTCCATTTCCAGTGACTTCATAGTGGCAGCTTGAAATTGATCACTGAGGAAATATTTACACCATGGAAATCAGCACTGCTACTAATTAGAGCTTTCCTTTGCCCTTGATGGTTGTTAAACATTTATTGACACATCCCTGGATAGAGGTCATCCTGAGAACTGAGTTATGCTGCCGAGAGCATGCATTTGAAGGGTAGCACTTGAACTCTAATGACTATGCAGGGCAGCGGAAAATGCTAAGAGGTGAGTCTGCAGAAGAAACCACTAATGTTTCCTAAAGAGGTTGTTATTCTGGGGAATCGAGGCAGAGAGAAACTCAGGTTCTGGCCAGGAGCTATTGAGATCAGAACTTAGAAAATCAAACAAAAGTGAGGTCTAAAGAATGGGTAGGTGGTGAAACCATAGAAGAATTATTGAGCCAAGTAGATTAGCAGTTTTTACAAAATGGATCCGAGGCATAAATAGGGAAGAAGCATTTAAAGGCAGGGACACTGATTTCCACATTTACTCTACATTGAATAGAACAAAACCCTATTTTTCTGAAATGATCTCTTCTTCTACTCAAAGTTCTTTGATGGCTGATCTCACATTAAAAAGGAAAGAAGCCAGATTAAGGCAAATTACATGGAGGTATGATTAACATTCTTTAATAGTAGAGCAAATGTTCACACAAACACACACATAGTCTCTCACACACACATATGCACACTTACTCCCATACACACACATTCCCAGGGCAGCTGGGATGGCATTCATTGGGAAAAACTATCAGAGATAGAATTAGCAGCAGGTATGTAGGTTTCCCATTGCTCATTTACTATAGCAGAGTCAGACATAAGACTAGACAACCTTAGACTTTGAGCGGGGACGTTCTGGGTTACATGATTAAAGAAGCGCTGGTTCCTTTCCCGGTGTGATTTCATGTTGTGATGTGACAGAAACTTGATTTCAACCATATCCTGCCAGTTTAGTGTTCATATGTGGTGGGAAATAGTCTCTGCCCCAGGCACTGGGGTCCAGCCATATAGTTTCAGTCATGAGATGTACCAAACTAGGAGTCGTAACATCAGGGTTTATGGTTGGAAAACCATCAGTCCTTCATCAAGGGTAGGAGCCCAAGATTTGACCAAGATTGCTCACCCTAAAGACTGGGCCATCACCAGCTACCAGAGAATTTGAAGAAGACCAGTTCAGTTCCTTACACACCAGTCTGCATGGTATCAGTCTTAGACATATTTTTCCTTATTTCTCATTGATATATAGTCTGAATCCTTCAGGACATGTTGGGAATGTGATAGATGCATTCGTCAACACAGATTAATCAGTCTCTACTAGATGAAAAGTTCAAGGATTTTTTTAAATTTAATTAGGAAGGTCTTCTGTTGTTTATCCCAGTCTTCTAGAATATCCCATCCTCCTGTAAGAACAATTATGAGCACCTAGAACAAGGATAAAAGATTTCTTTTTTCCCCAAAGTGCCAACTGCTCTGAGGAAAAGAATATGATTTATTACAGATGTCTGCCATCGGTACAGCATAATAGGTAGTATAAGTCATGTCAAGTATTTGCCACTTTACCTAACTTTTCTGTAATTTATTTTCCTCATTTCAAAAAACATATTTTTGTGGGTATCTGCTTGTCTCCTTAAAAATCACAAGGTACTGATTTCTGCTATGATTTTTTGAAAGACTATGCCTTCATATGTGAGATAATTAGAGGAAAGTTAGCTTAATATGCTCTATCTATCCTTGGGTAATCCTCTAGTGAGGTCAGATCTGATTGTGTCTAAGGTTTGAAGAACATTATAGTACAAATTCCCTGGGGAAAGATTTCTTTCTGTCCTTCTGGTGTGATGAGGTGCTCAATGTAAAACTGACCAGCTGAAATGTGTTGGGTTTTTTTTTTTTCTATAAAAGTAATGGTAACACTTGCTCTCTCTTGCCTTTGCAAACATCAACCCATTTCTCTATTTTATGAGTTATAAAGTCATTTTCTATTGGACAAATTTAAATAATTACCAACATAAAGAACCAAAATCATACATATTTCAGGAATCATTTCATGATTCATATATTATTACTGATGATGTTCAGTAGGTGCTTACTATTTGTTAGATACTGTAATAAATACTCTCCATATATGTGTCAATCTACAGAATAATACTACAGAATAATACTCTATAGAAATGTAGTTAAAAATACAGAGACCAAGGACTCACAAGAATAAATGACAATCTGTGAAATGTGAAACTAGAATATTTCCCCATACATTCCATAAACTTGTATCCTCTCCTCCATGCTTAGCAGAATAATTGAGCACTCATTAAATACTATATTTCAGAGCTTTTTATAATAAAAATACATCTATTTCATTTCACTTTACAATAACCTGAAGGTAGATAAATATAGGAAAATAAGTCCACTTCTGGGGTGAGGAATGAGCCTTGGGGAGGTTAAATGATTTGTTGAAGATAAGCAAGTCTGATCACTCCAAAGTTTCTAACTTTACCCATTCACCACACTGCTTTCCCATTCGCTGTATGATGGTTTTAACATCTGAGTGCCAATTTACTTTTTACCTAGAGCCCCAACTTGCCTATTTAAAGCTTGCACTTTATAAGTCCATCCCTCCTCTGGATGCCTAGTTGGCTCATTAGGTTAAGCATCTGCTTTCAGCTCAGGTCATGAACCCAGGGTCCTGGGAATGAGTCCCACATCTGGGGAGCCTGCTTCTCCCTCTGCCTGCCACTCCCCCTGCTTGTGCACTCTCTCTGTCTGTCAAATAAGTTAATAAAATCTAAAAAATGAATCACACCTTTCTAACCTTGCATTGTCTGACCTTCTGTTATCTTAAGAACCTAAGGTTCTTCGGATAAAGTTCATCGTTTTAAGCATGACCTAGAAGGCCCTGAAGAGCAAAATTTTCACCTAACTCCATGGCTTCATTTCAAAGTACATGCGTTTCACTCAGTTCTTAACATCAAGCTCCTTCTTAAATACAGGTCTTCATATATGTTCTCCCCTTTGTTCATGACACCTCCTTCCACCTCCTACCTTTAGCCAGGCGAACTTTTATTCATCCATTGGGTCTCTGCTTAAGTCACTTATTCTTCAAAATGTTTCCCAACTTTCCACATTAGTTGAAGACACTGTTATTCATTTGTGTACAGATCGTGTATAAAGAAAACATTTGTCAAAGTCTTTTTGGCAGATGGACCAATTCCTTATTTGGTCAATTTCCAAAAGTATGAGTTCTAGTCAGGGATAGAGCCCTCCTCCTATTGTGGAGGGCTAAAAGTAGATATTCTTTCCCAGACTTCCTTTTTGCTAGAATGCTGATCCATGGGCTAGGTTTAGAAAATTAGATGCACCTGCTTCCATGCTCAGATGAGGAACTGGTAATTCAGAGAAACATGGACAGAAGAGGATTTATTCCCAATATGGTGACAATGGCTGTGCTGACATCCAGTTTTGAGAGATCAAAGAGATAGCAACAGAATTGGTGTCAACGGTAGAATCCTTGATCCAGTTCTGACCATGTCATGGATCCTGGTGATTAGTGGAGTTGGTAGTGTCCTCACTTGACCAGTTCTATAGCTTAGTTTTGGGTGTGACCTGGCTATGTATCCTTAGTCCCATCCAAACCAAGCATCTTGGTTTCCAAACTTCCTGTCAAATCTATAAATTAATACATATCTTTTCAATAAATCGTATTTCTGTTTAAAGCAGCCTGGTTCAATTTCTGTTGCTTGCATCTTAGAACCTTGAAAAAAACATTATTTGCCCTTTTTAACCTTAGGATTCAAAATGAATATATATTTCAGTAATGTCTGCTTCTCCCACTGAACTATAAGCTTGAAGACTTGTACTTTGTCTATTTTATGAACCACTGATTTCCTGGTGCCTAGTACCCATTTGTCAAATAGTAAATACAAGATCAATTTGCTGAATGAAAAGAGTGAATATCTGCAAAGGCCTATGCCTAAATGACGGAGAGGGTAGAGGACAATAAGACATACAAAGGAAAATCACAAACATGATCCTCAACAGAAAAGATATGTTCTAATGAATTTATATGTGTGTGTATGTGTGTGTGTACACATATATGTATGAACTAATGAATGAACATTGTACAAGATAGAACATGAAAAGTGTTGGAAAGATAGAAAGGTCAAAAGGAGAAGAACTGAAGGCATTATGAAAGAGGTGGTTTTCAGGAAGGATCTTGAAGCATAGAACCCTGGGTTCATGACCTGAGCTGAAGGCAGATGCTTAACCTAATGAGCCAACTAGGCATCCAGAGGAGGGATGGACTTATAAAGTGCAAGCTTTAAATAGGCAAGTTGGGGCTCTAGGTAAAAAGTAAATTGGCACTCAGATGTTAAAACCATCATACAGCGAATGGGAAAGCAGTGTGGTGAATGGGTAAAGTTAGAAACTTTGGAGTGATCAGACTTGCTTATCTTCAACAAATCATTTAACCTCCCCAAGGCTCATTGACATTAAAAATTGGAGGAGGGGGCACCTGGGTGGCTCAGTGGATTAAAGCCTCTGTGTTCAGCTCAGGTCATAATCTCAGGGTCCTGGGATCGAGGCCCGCATCAGGCTCTCTGCTCAGCGGGGAGCCTGCTTCCTCCTCTCTCTGCCTGCCTATGATCTCTCTCTCTCTGTCAAATAAATAAATAAAATCTTTTAAAAAATTGGAGGAGGGATTATTCAATAAGGTCTGGACAACTGGAGGGATGAACAAAGGCACAGAGGTCAAAATGCATAGACTTATGAGCAGTTATCCATTTACATAGAATGTGATGGACAGTTATTAAAGCTATTAGGGAGGGGGAAAGCTATTAGGGAGGAAAACGACATGTCTAGGCTGTATTATGAAAAAGCCAAACTGACAGATTTAAAATTTAACACAGAATAGGAAGAGTAGACAAAAAATAAGATATTAGAAACTATTGGTATAATTCAAAGGAGAGGTAAGAAGGCATTGTTTAAGTAGTAGAAATGAGACAGATTATTTTTATTATAATGATTATTATTATTACGAGACAGTTTATGAGGTATCAAAGAGGTAGAACTGCACAGATTTGGAAACTTCCTGGGTATGGGAAGCGTAATAAAAGATAGTTTTAAAAAAAGTGAAAATAAAGCATGGATAAATGGGAAAATAGTAATAACAAGAACAGAAGGAAGAAACCATGGGAAAAGTGAAGTTTTATAGAGAACGATTAACTTTCTTGTATGATATTTTGAGCTTAAAGTTACAGGTGTTTTACAGGTCTGGTTCAAGAGAGAAAGTAGAGGTCTGGTGTTCAAGAGAGAAACCAGAATTAGAGATCTAGATTAGGAAGTGAAGGAGATGATGTCCATGTTCTCCTAGGTCCTCTCAACTCCCTTTATACTGTTCTGTGTACCTTTCTCCCCTCTTTGGTGTGGGTTCAAGCATCGATCCCTGCTGCCCATTGCCCATTTGGGAAGACAGTCATGAATTACTAGAGGTGCACTACCAGCACATGCAGATTGCTGGAAGAGTTCGAAGTTTAACTGCCTTCTTCTCTTCTGCCCTTAGTCTTTTCTAGAGACAATCAGGTAAAGAAGTATGAAAGCCTCACCTTGAATTATGCAACACTGAGATGTAACTTACGTTCCACTTGTTCTGCAGGATCAGGCTTATGCCTGGATCACCCTTATGCCTGCATCACCTTTGCCTGGTTCCCTTTACTTCCCTGGCCTTGCTCTACTCCTTTTCCCATCTCCCATAAGAGTAATTCTTTACTGAATCACTTGCACATGAATCCATTTATCGGGGTCTGCCTCTGGTGATCCAGAGGGAAAACAGGGAATAAATCATAATGTAAGAAAGTATGGACTTTGAGTGACTACAATGTACCAATGTCAATTCACTCTTGGTATAAAATGTACCATTTTGGTGACCGATATTGAAAATGTAGGAGGCTATGCAGGCATGGGAACAGAGGGTACACAGAAAATATTTGCACATCTCTCAATTTTTTGTAAACCAAGAACTATTCTAAAACCATAGTTTTACAAAATGAACTGAAAATTTAAAAAGTGTATATTTTACCTTCATTATTGAAATGAATCTTTGCTATATAGAGAACTTTGGGTTGGCAGTGTTTTTTGTTTTTTGTGTTTTGTTTTGTTTTGTTTTGTTTTGTTTTGTTTTAGTAACTCAAAGATGTTGTTCTATTCTCTTCCTTGCATTGTTTCCAACAACAAGTTTATTGTCAGTCTTATCTCTGTATCTCCATATGTGATGTATCTTTTTTGCTGGTTACTTTTGAAGATTTTTCTCTTTATCATTGCTTTTAAGAAATTTAGCTATGATGTGACAGATTTCTTCATGTATCTAATTCCTGGGGTTCACTGAACTATTCAAACTGTGCATATAACTTGATAAAATTTGGAAATCTGGCAGCCATTATGTCTTCAAAATTTTCTCTCTCTTTTCTCCTTTTGAGATTATAATTACAAATATATTAAAACATTTGAGGTTCTCCCACTAATCACTATGCTTTCATTTTTTTCAGTCTTTTCCCCTCTTTGTGTTTCATTTTAGTTCCTGTTTCTATTTCCATGTCTTCAAGCTAACTAATATTTTCTTCTGTATTATCTAACTGGCTGTTAACCCCCTGCAGAGTATTTTTCATCTCAAACATTCAAATTGGGCCCTTCTTATATGTTTTATATTTGTTTCTACATGACGTGTTCAATCTTTATTTTTTGAACATATGGCATACATTTATAGTAACTGTCTTAATATTCTATTAATACAATCATCTGTATCATTTCTGGATTTGATTATGGTGGTTGATATTGTCTTCATTATGTTTCATATTTCCCGTTTCTTTGCATACTTGGTCATTTTTAATTGGATGCCAGACATTGTGAATCTTTTCTTCTTGGGTACTAGACATTTTTGTATTCATTAATATTCTTAAAGATTGTTCTATGATTCAATTGAGTTATCTAGAAACAGTCTGGGAATTTTGAGGCTTAAAAAGAAGCTTTGTAAGGAAGGATCAGAGCAGCCTTTCATCTAAGGCTATGTCTCAGTACCAAGACAATACTTTTCTGTGTACTCTATCCAGTGCTCTATTAATTAGGAAAATTTTCCCTTCAGGTGGAGGAAACAGAAAATGTTCCTGGCCATGTATGAACTCCTGGGATTTTTCCTCTGTTCCTTTGGAATGCTTCTTCCTTGGCCTCAGATAAGTTACTTACCTTCATGTGATGATTAGCACTCATCTGAAGATTTAAGGGAGACCAAGATTTCTCTACATTCAGCTCTCTCTTTCCTCATTAGCATTCTATGAACTCAGCTCCTGTGTCCCCCTCAAATCCAGCTTCACCAGCTCAATCCCTGGCCTCCACCAGGGTCTTCCTCCCCCAATCTAGAGAAACTCCTTCCAAGGTGAGAAAATAATAGGGTTCACATTACTTTTTTTCTTATTCCTAAGGGATCATTACCTTGCATTTTCTGATGTGCAATGTCTAAAAACCAGTGTTGCACATACTTTGTCTGGAATTGGTTTCAACTTGGAAGATGAATCCAGTCTTAGTAATTCTATTTTGGGCAGAAGTCACATGTTGTTGATTTTGATGATAAGAGAAATTTGTATATATATTCATAGAGGGGGAAAGATTGCATGTGAGGTAGAAATTGAAATTGAAGAGAGAGAAGGAAAGATTAGTGAATGGATCTCCTAAAGGAAGTACAAAAGAGAAATAATGAAAAGCTGGTATGGGACTTACCTTGGACACAGGAAAAAACACTTTATCTGAGACAGGAAAAAAGGAGGTGAGTAATAGCAATAAAACCCAGAAATTTAGATGCAGACTACATTTGGTTGGTTAATATTATGTGAGCCCCTATTATGTAATGTGAATAAATCTCAACTACTTTCTGCAATGTGGGTCAGGAGCGGGAGGGGGAGAGTAAAGTATGATTCCCAGCACAGGTCTCCCTGAAGTCATCCTTACACATGCTCATTCCTGAGCTTTCCATATTCCTGATAAAAGTGAGGGTTTCATAGATTATCTAATGAGTTCTTAATCAACTTACTCTAAAACTCCTGGTGGTCTTATTCACAGCTCACATTGGTATCTGATATCTATCATCTCTTGGTGCCTCCACTGATCTTTTCAACTTAACATCCTGTTACACAATACTATCTAAGGGATATGAGACATGTGGAAATCCAAATTCAATTTAAGGAAATAAGTATTCTGTTCTGTAAGTGTTCTGCACATTAGGCTGTGGAAACAATGGAGGAGTGGAGACCCTACATAATCTTCAATGGCCAGATAGATGCTGCTATAAAGAACTGCCCTTATTACCAAAAGGAATTATCCACAAAATAGATATGGAGACAGGAGTGGTGAAAAGAAAAGATCTTCCATTAGGGGGAGGAGTATGTGCACAGGTCTGGAGGCAGGAGAATTATTGGAAATGCAGATGGATTAATAGGACAGGTGAGGTCAGGGAGCTCATCAGAAGCTATATCCCACATATACCCTGAATGTATTCTAGATGTTTAGAATTGATCCTGAGAACAGTAGGGAATCCTCAAGGACTTTTAAGTAGAAGAGTGACTGCAATCAATTTTGTGGTTAGAAATCATTCAGATAGCAGTGTAGTGAATACAAGGAAAGGAACAGGACTGTTAGACTATTCATTGCGACAGGGGATAATATCCTGAGATAGAAGGAGGACAGTGGGGCTAGAGAGAAGTGATACATGCTAGAGAATAAGGTGGTAGAACTGCCAGGCCTCATAACTGATTAAATATGTGGCATGAGAGGAGCTACCCAGCGAAACACCCAGATGTTTGTCTTGGATAACTAGATTGACACCCTTGCTTTTAATGAAACAAGTATTACTGGTTAGATGTCCCAAAACTCCTTCTAAAGTAAGAGAAAGTAGGGACAGCTGTTTATTCATTGGACATGTTGTCTACTGTGCCAGGCTTAAATATGGGGAAAGGGAAAGAAGCTATGCAATAATAAGCAAGACAAGTAGTGGGGAGAGGTGGTGACAGAAGGTGACAACCTCAGGAATCCCTAAGGCCCAGGCCAGGTTAGATAACATGAATTAGTAGTAGAAATAAGAGTCTTGGTGATGACCTTCTTTCAGCACCCCTGAGTGCTATGAAAGTAGAATCAGAGAAAAGAGATGGTGGGTTGAACCCCAGTTGCAGAATATGGGCAGTGTGGATAAATTTACAGTAAGGTACAAGATGGGAGACAATATCTGGGACTAATGCAAGCATCTCTAAAATGCCTTCCCATGAGCACAGAATGGGGCCAATGAGAGAATAAAGAGAAAGTGAAGGGCTGGAGGACCAATGGGCTAAGAATGAAGGAGAGTTTGGTGAATAGGAGATAGCCATCAGAGAGAATGTCAGCGCTCAGGAATGGCTATAGTGAAATTCAGACGAGGTGGGTCCAGATGTGAGTTCACCTCATTGAAGTAGCAAGTGGTTTCGAGGCAAGGTTGTTGAAAGTACTGTGGATATGACTGATGACATTCCATACAAGGGTGTCCACAGACGTCTATGAAGATGGTCAAAGTCACTCTGGAAGTCAGTAATGGAAACAGGGTGGGGGAAGAGCAGAAAAGTGAGACTGTTAAGAGCTCGTAGTCATTTGTGTAGAGGCAGGGACACATTGGTGTGGTGGGGGTGGGGATGAGTGCTTTCCTTCCTTGGAATCCAGAGGTGTTGCTTTCATTAGAAGGAAACTCGTATCATCAAGATAAAACAGGTTTGGGTAGTGACCATAAGAAGGGAAAACCATTCTAGGAAGGAATTCATTTTCAAGCAAATAATATGTTACAATAATAGAAGAGGACTCAAGGACAATTCTTTTCATTCCATTGGTCACTGTGGCAGCAGGTAGAAGAAGGAAAGCAGGGACAGTCAGGGATACATGGTATAGAGCAAGGAAGATGCTGGAAGGGACACAGTGGAAAGTTTCCCCCTTGGTGGCAATTTTTTAAAAAGTGCAGTTGAGGGGCACCTGGGTGGCTCAGTTGGTTAAGCGACTGCCTTCAGCTCAGGTCATGATGCTGGAGACCGGGGATCGAGCCCCAGGTCAGGCTCCCTGCTTGGCAGGAAGCCTGCTTCTCCCTCTCTCAGTCCCTCTGCTTGTGTTCCCTCTTTAGCTGTGTTTCTCTCTGTCAAATAAATAAATAAATAAAATCTTGGGGAAAAAAGTGCAATTGAGGCTCTCTCAGTCATTCCCATTTCTGGAAACTCCAAAGTCATTTTAAGTTTACTCACTAAAATTTGGGGGCCAATCATAGTTCCTGAGTATCTCTACGATAAAATTCTTTGAAGAGATCTTTCCTTTGAACATTCTTTAAGTGCTTATGAAGAAATGTTTGGCAGAAAATTCAATTCTATTCTATTCTATTCTATTCTATTCTATTCTATTCTATTCTATTCTATTCAATACAATACAATCCACAGAAAGATTACTTCTTATCTCTCAGGACCTGAACAGAGAGTTCCCTGATGAAACAAATCAGAAAACTTTAAATTAAATAATTAGTATACATTAATATCAGAAAGTGATGACTAATAGGAGGAATATACCAAAGGTTTCACCCACACCCTGTTTTGTGGTTTTTGCCCTAATCCTGCCACCGCACCTTTGAGTTTCCCTAATTAAAATAATAAAGAGGTAGAATGACTAAAATCTGCTGACCAATGCATGGAGCTTTACACAGTCCCTTAAAGGCTAGTAATGACAGACAAGATCAGTAGTCCATTTAGAGAATGTCTGATATTAGCTAATATTTTTTCCAGTCCGATCTACCTGTGTATGCTAGTGTGTGTACTTTTGTTTATAGTCAGCAGATTTTTGAGAAGATTAAACTCATATCCTTTATTTCACTTATGAAATTGTTGGTATTAAAATTAAGGATAAAATGGGGATAAATTGGGCCAGGGAATCTAAACTATACATAGCATCCTTTTTAAGAAGTCCATTTAAGTGTTTAAGAGACAACAATAATTCTTAAGTTTTGGACAGGTAAAATCAATAATTAAACTTTTATGCGGAAAATACAGCCTATACAACATCATGTGTACACAAAATACAGCCTATACAACATCACGTGTACACAACAGCATGATATGTGTGTGTGCAAAAATTCAAAAAAATAGCAGTCATCATATTAGCGGCCATTAAAGGGGCGCTTACCATGAGCTAAGCTCTTTCCATGTTAATGTAATCTGGGCAATCACGGCAGGTAAATACCCTTACCCCCATTTCACAGACGAGCACACCACCGGTGCACAAAGAAGCCAGGTACCTGTCCAGCATCCACCGCCACTGGAGCTGAGCCACCAAACTCCGCCCTAGAGGTATTTTACAAAAATCCTCCTAGAGTCCCATTTAAAGCATATTCGCTCCATTTTTTAGGTGGGACTGGTGACCTTGATGTTACCTTCTGGGTCACAACTTCAAGACTTGTCTCGTAGTTAAATCCAGAAAAGCTGGTTAACTAAGTGGTGAGAGCTCGGGGGGAGGGGGCGGGGGGAGGGCACGTGAAAGAGAACAGGTGGACACTAAGAACCGGGAAAAAAGAAACAAAACAGGAGCAGGGCGCTGGCCTGCGGAGGGGCGAACCCAGCAGAGCAGGAAGGACCGCGCCAGGTGGCCGCCGCACCTGTGCACGTGACAAGAGCGGGCGCCGGGGCAGCGACGGCGCGCTCACCTGTACCCACGTGACGGGGCGGGGCCCCGTGCTGTTCAAGGCAGCGCAGCCACGCCCCCTCCCGCGCGGCGCGCCCGGACCCCGCGGACCCGAGCGGCGGCGGCGGCGGCGGCGGCTGGAGCCCGGGCGGCCGAGGCGGGCGGAGGGAGGCGGCGGCGCGCGGAGACGCAGAACGGCAGCGGCAGCATGTCGGCCGGCGGAGCGCCAGTCCCGCCGCCCCCGAACCCCGCCGTGTCCTTCCCGGCGCCCCGGATCACTCTGCCCGCCGGCCCGGACATCCTGCGGACCTACTCGGGTGCCTTCGTCTGCCTGGAGATTGTAAGTGGGGCAGCCTCCGTGACGGTCGCGTCCCGGGAGCGAAGAAGGGTAGCGGCATCCTTGCTCCCGGGGCTGTCTCCCTCTGCGCGCGCCCCAGCTCCCTCCCCTTCGACCTGGCCTTCACCTGCACTCCTCCTGGGGTCCTGCCCTGTCCCCGCCCGGGGGGCAGCCCGAACCTGGGCCCACTCGCCGGCACCTGTTACGCGGACACCTGCTTCCCCGCTGGCGACAGAAATCGCCCCGAGAGAGCGAGCAGACGGTCCGCCGGGGCCTCCAATTGGGGACTTCGAGAGGGGAAGGGTGTTTCAGCGTGGGGCACTGCCGGAGACCCCCGGCGGCTTGGCAGGGGGCCGCGCTTGGCTAGAGCTAGAGCGGGCGCTCTCGGCCTTGCCTGTTGCTAACCTGCCATTTTGTTGGGTGGTGCAAAGGTGTACCCAGCCGAAGACTGAGTGACCTGGAGGCTGCCACCATGTGAAAAGCCGAGGCGGGAGGTACCAGGAAGAGAAGGCTGGCTTAACACCAGGGCCTTCCACTTCCCGCCGCCCCCCTCCCCCTCCCCTTGCCTTTATTAGTGCCCTTTGGATTGGGGAGAGGAGCAGGGTTTAGGAGGCAGGGCAGGGAAAAAGGTCAAGTATGAACCATGCCCTTGTCAGTTTCTAATCCAGTGGGTGCCAGAGTGGCAGAGGAAAGGTGAAAACGTTGTTGTCAGGTTCCTGGCCGCCTACCTTTGCACCTCCTGGCTTCTAGCGGACCTGTGCCACTCCACACCTTCTCAGCACACTTTACTGGGTCTAGGTGAAGGAGAGGTCACCTGGCCTGCCCTGCAACCTTATTGGGCTAGAGACTTAAACTTTTTAAAGGCAATTTTATGGAGTTGGAAGCTTTTGGAACTCATTGTGGACCAGAAGAAATGTGCAAACATAAATTGGGCAACCCGAGGTTGCATCACTCCTGAGAATGGCAAATCCAGAGTGCAGCGTTAGCAAGGCTCTGCCCTTCCTGGAGGCTGATGTTGTTTGGTTGGTCAGGAGTTTTGGTCTCCCTTCCCTCACCTGTTCCTTTGAGTTTGCATAACCTGGATTTGGTCTCTTCAGTTTCACTTTTGTGCTCCTGGGGCTGGAACGCCTTGTGAGCATTGGTTTTCTGCCCTATTATGCTAAGGTGGCTAAGGCGTGCTAAGTTAAGTTTAGCTCAGATTTGAATCTGAAAAAGAAGACAAGTGAGTTACAGGCTTTGCCATCAGTAATCGGATCATGATGGTGAGGCTGGAAGAGGCTGGTTTGAGTCTGAGCCCAGTTCAGAAGCATCTGAATGCTTGGGATGAGGCACAGGAATCCATGTGAGAAGAGTAGGGAGAGGATGGCACTGGGCCCGGGCTCTGCTGTGTGTGGGGGAGATGCGCTTAGAACAGTAGGATCTGGGGAGAAAGCTCCGGGCTGCTTTAGTGCCATGTTCCTGAAACTCCAGTTGTTTGTAAAGCTCTTTTACAAGTTTTTGCCAGATCTGCATTCCACCTGTTCTAGAATTCACAAAATGTTCACTTCAATTCCCTTCCTAAACTTTAGTACCTACTTTAAGCCTCATCCTAAACAATAATACACATGAATCCTCAAATTTGATATCCTGGGGTTATTTTTCTAGTATTTACTTAAATATATACATATATATTTATGCATGTATGTATGTATATATGTAAGGATAGGTAAGGATTCCTGTATGTATATACGGAATATTTATACAAAGAAGGCTCATCTCTGCGCCATCAAATCAAATAGTGTCTCAAGGACCATCAGTGGTCTTAGCACACTTTTGGAAATGCTGCCTAATTCTGAGAGGAAAAAGTGGAAATGATTTATTCTATTCTGTTTCCCCTCCCTGCCCCCATATTTCTTTATCTGGCCCAGTAGTTAGTTCTTAACTCTGCTGTACTTAATTTCTTGGATAGGTTTTAACAATCTAGTGACTGACCCAGACTAATTAAATAAGAATCTTTGGAGGGGTGGCGGGGACAGAGTTAGCCAGGTTCTTCTGCAAGCCTCCTAGAGTTCCTGGGATATAGTCATGGCTGGGAACCCCCCAAGAGTGGCCTTTGTCAGGGCCCTGTGGACAAGACAGCTCTCATGCAAATATGAATTTTCTCTCTGTGCGAGAGCTTCTACCCCTCCCGATTCTAATAGGGACCCAGGCTCACAGAAGTAGCCAGACTTTCCTTTAACTTCATGTCATCTGGCTTCTTATTCCAGAAACATGTCTCAGACCCTTACCAACATAGAATAGCATTACTTCCAAAACCCATGTCAGTTTACTTTCCCCTTCTTATGGCCAAACGTATATCATAGGTTAGAATCTAGGCCTCCCTGATCACTTTTACTTGGATGGACATCATCGCCCTCCTTCCCAACCCATCCCCACAAAAATAAAAGAACCAAAATCGTCCAATGAAGCAGGTGACCTCAGAGAAACTACAGACCTCATTGGAGCCAAACTAGGGCTCCTTCTTGGCTCTTACCCTTCCACACTGCTTAGAGATACTGGATTATATGCCCTAAGAGAGCAGAGATCAAACTTGCTCAGAAAATTCAGCCTCACAGATGGTGAGCACTGAGTAATGTATAGAATTGTCCCATTATATGTCACCTATATTTCAATGTAAATTTTTTCAAATTTTACATAAAGAATTCAATCTCAATCCCCCTTATTATACCCATTCATAATCTCTCAAGTATAAACCATTCATTGAAAGATAATTTGAAAGATGCAAACAGCGCCCCCCTAACAGCACCCGGTCAGGCCATTCATAACACTGGCTCTGTAGGTAGGGAACATTGCAACCACAGGTACATGGTAGGCTTTTTTGGGATAGGTGTGTTCCTCTCCCATTTATGTAGGTTGTCAGCCCCTCAGTTTTTGCACCGAGCTAGGCTTGCCACGGATAGCTTAATATTAAGTTATTTTTGCATTGCAGAGCCTTTTAGTTTAGAAGGGAAAACATCACCCTCAATGTTTCATTTTAAAATTCTCCCATGGTTTCCTGAATTAATGTTTTCTAAGTCATTTTTCAGGTATTTATTGAATACCTACTGTGTGCAAAGCACTCTTCCAGAAAAAAAAAAAAGATGCTTAGACCCTTCCTCACCTGAAAGAACGTATAACCTGGTTGAGATGGTACGCATAAAAATAACCACCATTCAAGGAAGGAAGATATAAGTATGGAAAGTGAACTACAGCTAAAGTGTTTTCCAGGCAGGTCTGTTCATAAGAAAATGACATCAGAGCATCTGTACTATTGGGCTGACTACGATATTTCCTGTCCTCAGCATATCTTGTATAATGCACAAGAAAGAGTAGGTGTAACAGTATTAAACATGGAAAAGAATAAAGGTCAGTATATTGAATTCAGTGTGTTTCATGGTTTCAGTGTTTGGCAAACTGCCCACGTTCCCCAAGATATTCATCAGTATTTTTCTTAATGGGAAGTATTCTAGGACTCTTATTCACATGCTTCAACCTCCAGTGTTGTGGATGTCTGAATAATTTTCAGTTATTCAAGAAATAATTAAGAATGTGCTATGCATAGGTCTTATTTTATACCCTGGAAATAGGATAGCTCCTACCCTTAAAAGATTCCTATATAGTGAGGCATAAAATCAAGAAAGAATTACAGTGCTGTTTTGAAATGATAAAAGTAGTTCATGAAAATTACTGTTGGAAAACAAGGTGGAGGGGCACCTGGGTGGCTCAGCTCATTAAGCATCTGACTTTGGTTCAGGTCATGCTCTCTGGGTCCTGGGATTGAGTCCAGTTTTGGGCTCCCTGCTCAGCAGGGAGTCTGCTTCTTGCTCTGCCCCTTCCCCCCAGTTACGCTCATTGGCGCAAGAGCGCTTTATCTCTCTCTCTCAAATAAGTAAAATCTTAAGAAAAGAAAAGAGAAAAAAAGAAAAGAAAAGAAAAACAGGGTAGAGCATGTCTGGCCGCTGAGGAGTCCAGGATGGACAGCTTGAATGGGATGGTGACATTGGAGTTTAGTCTTAAGTGATGAGTAGATATTCGATAGACAGAAAAAGTGGGGCAGAAAATTCCAAGTAGAAACAAGGAAACTTGTAAACCCTAGAGATGAGACAGACCATGGCATGCAGGTCCTCGCAGTTGTTAGTTTGTTCTGGTTTTTTACATAACTTGTGGGAAGGTGGCAGGAGAAAGAACAGGTAGGGTTTGAGTTGTGAACTGCTGAGAAATGATAGGCCAGGGCACAGGTCGGGGAGCTGCTGACAGGGGCAAAGGCAATCATACTTGTGTTTTAGAGATCTTTACATAGTGAGGCTTGGTTATAAAACAGATGGAAGGCCGAGAGATGAGCTCAGTGGCTTGTGTCAGGGTTTGAATGAGGGGTAATGGCAACTTGACAAATGAAAGAAGTAGAGAAGAGGAAAGACAGATCTGACGTTTGGGAGGCCAACCGAGTACGCAAAGTGTGGCATGTCCTGAGATGATGCTAGACCAGATTTAAATATAAGATAGAACTCAGAGGAATTATGCCAGGAAAACAAATGTTAATGAGCGGATGAACGGGAGGGAGGGAGGGACTCTGAAGCAGGCGTGTGCAGTCATGCAGAGCAATCTGTAGAAGGGATTTCAGGTTATTTTCAACCCAGAGCTTTGACACTGGACTAACATAGAAATGGTCAGATGTATAGAATTTCCTTTTCTTGCCCAGAAAATAGATTTGAGTCACACAGGGACAATATGTGTTGGCAGTGGTGAAGAGGGGCTCTCCCTGGATAAGTTTCCCTCTCTAAAAAGGCTTTAATTCTATAAGCAAAATTTCCCCTTTACCTCTGGGTTAACAATCTCCACCATGGGTACAAAGTCCTTAAAATTTCATAGGAGAAAATAAACTGATGCCCCGGGCAAAGATTATTTGCTGCAGACTGGCAGCCCTATATGAAACATGAAGAACGGTTTAAATCAGGTTCCTGGATGTCTTGACCTTGAGCTCCAAAGGAAAAGGTCAAGGAGAAGAGATTGGTTTTGCAGAAGCCCATAGAAACATTGTAGCTGGTAGTAGGAGCCGTGAACATGACATATTTGAGTGGGTAATGTCTGAATAGGAAAGACTGTGTAAAGACAAAGGATGGAAACCAGGCCGGTGTACACAGTATCCTTCACGGGCGACACCTAACAGATGCTGTTGCATCTGCAGGATGAACTGGACAGCGTGTGGGAACATGCCAGAGAAGCTGGCTGGAGTGGAGAAGGGCAGCTTGGGAATAGATGTCCTGAGCAACTATTTTAAAATGTCATGATTCTTCTCCAGGAATCTGCAGGCTGATCCAAATTTCCTATGTCCTCTTTTATATGAAAGAGTCACGATGCATGACATTCTTAACTTTTGTATAATAGCTTTCAGAAGGAGGGAGGTAAAAAGGAGGAAAAGAGTCAGTGATTTGTAGGATTTCTGCTGATGTCAAGACATTGGCATGCACGGACATTTTTAACCTAGGTGACAACTAGCGACCCACAAACATGAAACATCAAAAGATGTTTTTGTTTTTGTTTTTTCAAAAAAATCAAAGGCAATTATAAGTAAGAATAAAAAGGGGCCAGACCTTCTTCTCCCCTATAAGGTGTGCTTTCCAGTTTAGAGTTAGAACCGACTATTTAAGAAACTGAAATGGAAGTTAGGGTCGGATGGGGAGGAAAAAAACAAAACAAAACTGTAGTATCAAATTCTTTTTAGCATCCTCCAGCATATTTTTTAAACTTTCAAATGTAAATCTACAAAGTAAAACTTCTTTTCCATTAGTGTCTTTTATACAGAGACCTCTTCTATATCTGTTATTTCTCGTTGCCTCCCAGAACTTGTCTTGTTTTCCTTTCTCTGATTAAAAACAAACAAAAACACCTTGCTGGCTTGTACTTACCAGGGCTAGTCCAGGAGCAGGACCAGTTTGGATGGAAGTAGGCATGGGGAGAGGTCAGATGGGAACTGATGG
>PITA01007500.1:0-91043 GCA_004023965.1 Spilogale gracilis | reverse complement strand
AACAAAAAAGAAAAAAAGATACCTTAGATCCCAAGTCTACATTTATTACCTTTATTTTCTACATAGTTGTGGAAAATAACTTCGTAAGTGGATCTTTTGGGGCACCTGGGTGGCTCAGTGGGTTAAAGCCTCTGCTTTCAGCTCAGGTCATGATCTCAGGGTCCTGGGATTGAGGCCCACATCGGGCTCTCTGCTTGGCAGGGAGCCTGCTTCCTTCTCTCTCTCTGCCTGCCTCTCTGCCTACTCGTGATCTCTCTCTCTGTCAAATAAATAAATAAAATCTTAAAAAAAAAAATGGATCTTTTGAATTGGACTAAAATAACAGGCATCACCCTGATTTATAAATGTTGGAAGTATTTGCTTATTTGGTGAACATCCTTAATGTATCCTGCCTGGTAAAAATATTTATATTTGTCTCATTGCAAAAATAGACTTCACATAGTTTGGGGCTTTGATGGTTGTGGGTGGTTGGTGTGGCTGGGAAATTGGTCTTCGATTCAGTCCAAAAACACTGAAGAGGGACGCCTGGGTGGCTCAGTAGTTAAGCATCTGCCTTTGGCTCAGGGCATGATCCCAGGGTCTTGGGATCGAGCCCCACATTGGGCTCCCTGCTCGGCAGGAAGCCTGCTTCTCCCTCTCCCACTCCTCCTGTTTGTGTCCCCTCTTTCTCTGTGTCTCTCTCTGTCAGTAAATAAATAAAATATTTTTTAAAAAAGAAAAAGAAAACACTGAAGAATGTGCCAGACTGTAATAGTTACTCGCCCTGGGTAAGCAAGCACACACATACCGTCCTAGTCTCTTCCCTGGAGAGGGTTGTAAACTAGTGGTTCCCAAAAATTAGCATGCATGAGGATCACCTAGAGGGCTTGATAAACCGTGGTTACTGGCCCTGTGCCCACAGTTTCCAATTTAGTATGTCGGGTGGTCCCACCAACTTGCATGTGTAGCAATTTCCTACATGCTGCCAGTGCTTCTGCTCTGGGGATTACACTTTAGTTACTACCATTATAAACAACTCCAGGAGAATGACAGTTGAAGCGTCTGACAGGATCTGATCAAGTAGTATCATTAGCAGCATGGGGGTGGGGGCCGGTCCCTTCTTGGGCATTTGAAGACCAGACATTTGCCCCAGTACTGCCTGCATTCTCCTCTGCTGCTCTCATTATGGATTAAAAATTGTGTTCTTTTTGTCTGTTAACATTATTCAGTCACTGTCATTACCAACATCCTGTGACAACCATATGGTGATAATTATAACAAATGTAACTTGTTTTTAAATTATGTTTCAGGGTGATTACAACTCAGAAATTCATCTGATCACAAGAGAAAGAGATGAACTTCAGCGTATGCTGGAAAGATTTGAAAAACATATGGAGGATATACAGTCCAATGTTAAATTATTGACAGCAGAAAGAGATAAACTAAGTGTCTTATATAATGAAGTAAGAAATTAATTAAGCCAACAGTTTATACAGAGCAAGTAACTATAAAGGAACCAGTATAAATCTTTTAAATCACTGTAATATGTGGACCTTGTTACATTCCTTCATAATTAGAATTATCTAAGTGTGATAGTAGTTTCTATTATTGTCCTGTTCCCAAAGCAGAGATTTCTATTATATTTTCCATATTTATTCTCCTCTCTTCTTGTCCGTGTGTTAAATCTGTTAGAGATAATCTCCTGCCTCTGAAGCTACCTGAGCCTAGCTCTGAGCCAAGTTTATCCTTTGGATTAAGACATGTTAGGAGTCTGTCGACAGTGGGTAGCACCCCAGTTTGGATATATTGGATATTAAGGACTTAGCCTGTAGTTTAAAAAAACTTTAGGGAAGAGGGAATTGGTAGAGCTTGGTCCAATTACAAAGCCTCAGTTGTCAGAGAGCAAGGTGAATATGAGCAGAACAAAGTGTCTAAATTTGTTCCATACCAATTTCCCATGAAGTTCTACTGCTACTTTGAGGGAGGGAGAAGGACCTGTACGTTAAACGTTCAAGTTGAAAAGGCTGTTTTTACTTTTGGAGACTTTTTTTGGAATCTGCATTTGCAAATTGGTTCATTCTAGGCTTTCCCCACTATTGGCTTGGATTTCAGCTTTTGTGGGTCTGCTTAGTTACTAATTGTCCATTTGTTGTCTGGTTTCCAAAATTTTGTAGCTGGCATTTCCCCTCAATCTCTTTATCTTTGGGGATTTTGTTGTTGTTGTTATTTAATCCTTTTACTCAAAATTTTGTTGGGATTTGGGAAGAGAGCAAAGGTAGCATATGTTTAGTTTGCCTTTTTTCACATTTGGAGCACATCCAAAGTGTTTTTTACTTACATCTTTTAATTCTTTAAGGCCCAGGAACAGTTACACGCACTGAGACAGGAATCCAGCCAGACCACAGTCTCCCGCAGTCTCGTTAATCTTCTGGAAAAGGAAAAAGAAGTTGCATTATCTGACTTGAGAAGGATTATGTCTGAAAGAGAAGCTTTAAAAGAAAAGTTAAAAGTAAGTAATAAGATCGACTTATTTTTGAAAGGTAATTTATAGGGAGAAGGGAGGTGTTTATGTTTTCCTGTGAACTGACCGTGTAGCACGTGCAGCTAGATCAAGGGGTTGGCAAACAGTGACACACCAACCAAACCCAGACCACTGTGGTTTTTACATTTTTAAGTCATCAAAAAAATATAGAAAGAGTATTTTATGACACGTGAAAACTGTGAAATTCAAATTGCATCGTTGGTCAGCATTATTGGAATACCATGCACATTTGTGTACCGTAGTTTTCTGTGGCTTCTGTCATGCTGCAGCGGCAGGATTGAGTATTTGCAGCAGAAACTGGCCAACAAAGCCTAGAATGATTATTATCTGGTTCTTTAGAGAAAATTATTGACCTCTGATCTCAATAGGAAGTTCCTTCCTCATGTGGAGGGACATTATCTTTTTTTTTTAACGTTAAAACAGCTTGACTGAGTTACATACCATTCAATTCACCCATTCAAAATATGCAATTCAGTGGTTTTTAATATATTTGTAGACTTGTTCAGCCTATCACCACAATTAGTTTCAGAGCATTTTCATTACCCCAAAAAGAAACTCTGAAACCCATTAGCAACTGTTCTCCATTTTACCCTGGCCTCAGGCCTAGGCAACCACGAAGCTACTCTCTGTCTCTACAAATTTGCCTACTCCAAGCATTTCATATAACTGAATCACTTAGTATGTAGTTTTTTACCTCTGGCGACTCTCACTTTGCATAATGTTTTCAAGTTCATCCGTGTAGTATGTATCAATACTTCATTCCTTTTTATTGTAGAATAACATTCCATTCTATGCATAGACAGAACTTTAATTTTCATTTATGTGGTTTTCACTTTTTGACTATTACGAAAAATGATGCTGTGAACATTCATGTACAGCTTTGTGTTGATGTGGGTTTTCATTTATCTTGGATATATACCTAGGTTCATATGATAACCATAACCATTGGAGCAACTGCCAGGTTGTTTTCTAAATCAGCTGTACTATTTGTATTCTCACCAGCAGTGTATAAGAATTCTAATTTCTCCACATCCTCACCAACACTTGTTATTATCTATCTTCTTCATTGTCCTGATCTGGTGGGTATGAGGTAGTATCCACTGTGGATTTGATTTGCATTTCCTTGACGGCTGATGATATTGGGCATCTCTTCATGGGCTTATTTGGCCATTTGTATATCTTCTTTGGAGAAATGTCTATTCAGATCCTTTGCCCATGTTTACATTGGTGTATTGCCTCATTGTTACTGAACTGTAAGAGTATTTTATATATTCCTAAAGATTTTATTATTTTTTTTTTTTGACAGAGAGAGAGATCACAAATAGGCAGAGAGGCAAGCAGAAAAAGGGGGGGAAGCAGGCTTCCCGCTAAGCAGATGTGGGACTCGCTCCCAGGACCCTGAGATCATGACCTGAGCCAAAGGCAGGGGCCCAACCCTCTGAGCCACCCAGATGCCCCTTATATATTCTTGATACAAGCTCCTTATCAGATACATGATTTACAAAAACTTTCACCCATTCTATGAGTTACCTTTTCATTTTCTTAATAGTTTTCTATAAAGCACAGAGTTTGGGGGCACTGAGTAGCTTAGTCATTGGGCATCTGCCTTGGGCTCAGGTCATGATCCCAGAGTTCTGGGATTGAGGCGACATTGGGCTCCCTGCTGGGTGGAAAGCCTGCTTCTCCCTCTCCCAGTCCCTCTGCTTGTGTTCCCTCTTTCTGTCTCTCTCTGTCAAACAAATAATCTAAAAAAAAAAAAAAGTTTTTAATTTTGGTAAAGTCCAATTTATGTATTTTTTTTTCTTTTGTTACTTGTGCTTTTGGTGTACTATTTAGGGGCAATATCTTATATTTTCTTCTATAATCTCTAAAAAATGTGTGAATGCACATAAAGGGCTTAATAGTGCTTGGAATGTTATAAGAGTTCAACATTAGCTATTATTATTACTATTATGGATTCTATAGTTTGATTCCAATAAATATTATTGAATTAATGCATAGAAATTAGCAGCTCAGTGGGGCGCCTGGGTGGACTGCCTTCTGCTCAGTTCATGATCCCGCAGGCTCCCCCCTTGGCGGGAAGCCAGCTTCTCCTCTCACTCCCCCTGCTTGTGTTCCCTCTCTAGCTGTGTTTCTCTCTATCAAATAAATAAAATAAAGTCTTTAAAAAAAGAAATTAGCAGGTCAAGTTAGGAATAAGAACATATCAGCATTATAAGGGTAGTCTTTATGTCATATATTTTCAATTAAAATTTTACCCCAACAGAATATTTTTAATTGGGATCTTTTGGAATACTCCCGGCCAGAATGTACTTTCTTCTAAAAATAAGTGTTAAATTGCCAAATTGACAGTTTCTGTGCAATATGGCAGCTTTTAGCATAAGCTACTGATTTATTCTTTTCCATATTTGCTGAAAGGACCAAAAAATATAGAAACGGGATTTTAAAATGCAGTCATACTGAAAGCTCAGAAAAAGCGATATTCATATTACCAGAATCTTTCAAGACTTATGAGTTTACAGTAGGTCTTTTACATAAAAATCAAATTGATCCTCTCAATCCTTAAGCCTCCTCTGGTAATTTTCTGTTATTCAGCTCTCTACCCAGTTGTCAAACCATCCATCACCACTCATCCCTCTCTCCTGTAAAGCTCGTTTCTCTCAACTAGTCACCAAGTCCTATGTGGGTACCTCTTAAATAATGTTTAACACTTACTAAGTTCTTTTCACGTGGGAGGCTCTGTTCTAAGTGCTTTTTACATGGGCTATCTCAGTAAATCTTCACAATTGCCTTTTCAAATAGCTAATGCTTAAAGATGTGGTCTCTAAGTTACAGAGTTTAAATAACCTGCCCAAGATCACCTAACTGTGAAGTCAGATGGAGTCTGGCTCCTGAGCTCGCATTAGTTTTCTCTCGATTCTGTGTACTTCTTTCTGTTCCCCTGCTGCCATCCCATTCTGTCTCCTAAATGCATTAGTGTCACTTACAGCAGTGTAAAATCTGTATTTTACACTGAAGACAGAGTCATCTTTCAGAGATATAAATCTGATCAGATTTAAAATCAATGAACTGGGGACAAATGGGTAGCTCAGTTGGTTAAGCGTCTGCCTTTAGCTCAGCTCATGATCCCCAGGTCTTAGGATCAGGTCATGCATTGGGCTCCCTGCTTAGTGGGGAGTCTGCTTCTCCCTCTGCCTGCCATTCCCCGTTTGTGTGCGTTCTTTCTCTCTCTCTCTGACAAATAAATAAATCTTTAAAAAAATAAAATCTATGATCTGTTTTCAAAGACTTCAGTGGTTAGCTTATGCCTACTTCAGGGTCTAGCTTCTTTTCCCCAAACCCATCTCCCCTGTCTCATTTTCTCAACTCCAAGTTGAGAAAATTTTTAACGTTTTTCTTGCCCCAATTTCCCGCATAGGCTGTCGAAAAATCGTTCACCACTTGCAGTACTTTCACCTGGCTAAGTCCTATTCATCCTTTAGAGCCAAATTAAACATTGTTTCCTCACATAGGAAATGAACCCGAAACTCTAGATTCCCTTTCAGTATGTTGCCATAAAGTTCATTTTCCTATCGGAATATTCATGGTTTTATTATAGTATCTTGTTTAAGTTTTGTCTTTTCTACTAGGCTTTGATAACTGTGATATCAGAGGCTTTATCTATTTTACTCACTATGTATTCCTAACTCCTTGCTGGGTTCTTGGTGTATAGTATATACTCAATACTGGTTGAATGATTTAATAAAAAATGCATACAGCACAGTGACCCTTCCAACCAGATATATAATTCAAGTGTCCAGGCGTCTTTATTGATATGTTTTTAATGAATAACATGGTTAGCAGTATGAATCTACACTAGAAACATTCTCAGAGAATACCAGCTTAAATCATTTGTCCTACACTTAGCATTAGCAACATTGGATAAGGTAACCTAACCAAAGAAATGGTACTTGTGTTTACACTGTTGACCAGCCTGTTCTTGAAATTCTGATGTCTTGCATGGCCTTATTGTATTCTTTCCTGTGTCTTTGTGATCTCATCATTTCTTCTTTGCCCCTCTGTTCCTCTGACATTTCTCATGAGAACATACTCCTCATGATTTAACCTGCTATTTTTTTCCTTTTATACTTATACTAATGGATTGATCTGTATAAATCTTTAAAAATAAGTCCATGCCATTCTGTATCTTCTATTACAGTCACACATGGAATTAGTATATAAAGGATAAGAAACTCTTGGCCTTTTTTCTAACCAAAAGCATCATTATTGTAAAATGTCTAATGATTTTTTCTTTCTAAAACATTTCCATGTTATTAAAAAGACACATAGAATAGTACTGTAGACTTGTGTTGCTTACTTTATTAATTTTGTATTATCTGCTGTGAATAAACACCTTCCATAAAATTCTTTTTCAGAATCTCCAGGAATTGAGTATTTTTGAAAAATCAAAATTAGAGAAAACTATTGAACATTTGACATGTATTAACCATCAGGTAATTTATCAAAGTGGATTTGGGGTAAATTGTGTTATATGAATAACTTTTAATTATAGTTTCAATATGCTCTATGTTTTTAAAATTAGAAAATAGTGTGCTAGAGATGCTGTGTAACAGTGGTGAGAAGTATATACTCTGAAGGCCAGCTACCTGGATTCATGTCTTTCTCTGTCACCTGTTACCTATAGACAAGCTACTCAAACTTTCCCATCCCTGAGTTTCTTTATTTGTAAGACAGAATGGCAGTAGTACTTTAAGTGTTTGTTAAGATTAAACAAATTAATGCATGTCAAGAACTTAGAAGAATCGCTGGCATGTTGTAGACACTCAGTAGGTGTTAGTTATAATTATTGTTTTGTTTTTGTTAAAAAATCAAGACAGGGGCACCTGGGTGGCTCAGTTGTTAAGCATCTGCCTTCAGCTCAGGTCCCCGGGTTCGAGCCCCAAGTTGGGCTCCCTGCTCGGCCAGAGGCCTGCTTCTCCCTCTCTCACTCCCCCTGCTTGTGTTCCCTCTCTCGCTGTGTTTCTCTTTGTCAAATAAATAAATAAAATCTTAAAAAAAAAAAAAATCAATGGGTGCCTGGGTGGCTCAGTGGGTTAAAGCCTCTGCTTTCGGCTCAGGTCATAATCTCAGAGTCCTGGGATCGAGGCCCCCATTGGGCTGTCTGCTCAGCAGGGAGCCTGCTTCCCTCTCTCTCTGCCTGTCTATCTGTCAAATAAATAAATAAAATCTTTTTTAAAAAAATCAAGACAGACAGAGGAAAAAATGAAATTCTTCATTCCTTATTGCTTTCTCTAGAGATGGAATTTTTTATTTTTTATTCTTATTTATTTATTTATTTTTAAGAGAGCTTGAGGTGTGCCAGATGCAGGGTGGGGGGAGGGCAAAGGGAGAGAGAATCTTTTCTTTTTTTTAAAGATTTTATTTATTTAACAGAGAAACACACAGCTAAAGAGGGAACACAAGCAGGGGGAGTGAGAGAAGTAGAAGAGCTCGATACCTCATGACCTTAATGAAGGCAGACACTTGACTGAGCCACCCAGATTCCCCGAGAGATGGGATTTTTTAATCAAATTGTTATGTATACTGAATCCTTTTTTTCTTGGTGTTTCATTTTGGCTAGTTTCCTTTATTGTGTCTTCACCGTTTTTATTTACCACATCTACGAATACTGTCATCTATTTCTATCGACTTTGGGTCAGTTGATTTTTTTTTTTTTAATCCTCCTCATCATGGGTTTTATTTTCCTGATTCTTTGCATGCCTCGTAATTTTAGATGTCAAACATTGTGAATTTTACCTTCTTGGTTGCTGGATAGCTTGTATCCGTATAAATACTCTTGAGGTTTGTCCTGGGATACAGTTAAGTCAGATGGAAGTAGCTTGAACACTTTCAGTTTTGCTTTTAAGCTTCATTAGATGGGACCAGAGTAGCATTTAGTCCTGGACTAATTTTGTTTCATTATGGGGACAAAACTGTTTTGAGTATGCTATCTATTGCCCCATGAATTATGAGGTTTTCAAATGACTGATGAGAACATGAATTACTCCTGGCCTATATGAGCTCTGGATATTATTCCCTTTAACTTTTGGTTGGTTGTTTCCCTGGCCTTGGGTAACTTCTTCTGTGGTTAGCTCTGCTCAGCGAACACTCAGGGGGCACCTTTTATAGATCTCTGGGGCTCTATCTGTTAGCTTTCCTCTAGTTATCTGCTCTGCAAATCTGAACTGCCTTGGCCTCCCTTGACTCTCAGTTGTGGGTTCTGAACTTAGCAGGACCACCAGGCTTCACCTGAGTTTCTTTCCCTATACCACAGCCTAGAAATTCTTGAAGTTGTAAGCTAGAGCAATGGTAGGACTCATCTCATTTGTTTCTTGTCCCTCAAGTGTCACTGTCCACCACTGCCTGATGCTCAGTGTATTGAAAACCATTGTTTCATGTATCTTTTCCAATTTTTAATTATTCCAGGTAGAAGGGTCCAGCTTGCCCAGAAGCTGAAAGTGAGAATTAATGAACTAAAAACTATAAAATATATATCTAAGGTACTAGAAGTCATTGGAAAGAGACTAGGATATAGAAAATATAAAGTAAGTTAAAGCCTTAGAGAATAGAATGAGAAAGTCTAACATATTTAGTCAAAATTCTAGGAGAATATGATAGAATGTGTGAGAGAGGCAGTATTTGAAAATATAATGACTGATAATTTATAATACAACCTTATTGAAAGACATTAAAGAAGACCTAAATAAGTGAAGAGATATATCAGGGTTATAAAAAACATGACAGGCATTATGTTCATGAAAAGAATATAAATTCTCCACAAATTGATCTATATAGAATTGAAGTAATTCCAACTGGAATTCCAAGATGGGGTGTATGTGAGTGTGTGTGTGTGTGTGTAAATTGACAATGGATTTTAAATTTTACATGGGAACAGAGCTAAGAATCACAACTTTTAAAGAAGAGCCTGGTGTGGAAGTTAGCCTACCAAGTGTGAAAGCTTTAGGGTTAGTAATTAATACCGAGTGGTAGTTCACAAGGATTAAAGAAAAATGATAAAGTCCAGTAGAGAATAAACCCACAAAACCATGAATATATGGAAACTTGATCTATCAAGGATTCAGGTCAATGGGAAAAGAAAAGATTATTCAATAATTATTTCTGGGACAATTGGCTATTCATGTATATGTGTGTGTACACACACACCCCTATATATATGTCTATCTCTGTCTATGAAAAAGGAATTACATCCTACTTCAAATATACTTCAAATATACCATACCCAAAAATCAGTTGCAAACTTTCAAGAAGCAGCTACAGTTTTTGCAACCTTGAATGTTCAAGAAATATCTACAGTTTTGAAAGAAAATACAGGAGATGGGGCACCTGAGTGTCTCAGTGGTTAAAAGTCTGACTCTTGATCCCAGTTCAGGTCTTGATCTCAGGTTGTGTATTCACCCTGTATTGGGCTCCACGTCCAGCAGGAGAAAATCTTTTGACCTTGGGGAAATGATAATAATAATAATTTATATAGCATTTACTTTGTGTCAAGGACTTTCTCAAACATTTTATATAATTTTAATTCTGATAACAATCATATGAAATAAATGCTAATATTATCCTTATTTCATACATAAGGAAATTGAGGCAGGGGGAAAGTTTGCCTAACATCACACAGCTAGCAAGTGTCTGCTACCAGAATGTAAGCTCCTAAACACAAATAAAAGAAAACATAAATAGGACTACATTGACAAGAGCTTCTTTGTTCATCAGGCCACTGACTGAGAGGATTTGCTATATATATTTAACCTAAAAAAAAACTCAACAGAAAATACAAATTGACACTTCATGGCAGAAGAAATTACAAATGGCTAACAAACATAAAAAGGTGTTCTACATCAGTAATAGAGGAAATACAAATTAAACCATAGTAAAAACATTTCACATCCACCAGAGCATCAGAAATTAAAAAGTTAGGGGTGCCTGGCTGGCTCAGTCAGTAAGAGCATACGACTCTTGATCTTGGGGTTGTAGGTTCAAGCCCCATATTGGGTGTAGAGATTAGTTTTAAAAAACTTTTAAAAGAGGGCGCTGGGTGGCTCAGTGGGTTAAAGTCTCTGCCTTTGGCTCAAGTCATGATCTCAGGGTTCTGGGATCCAGGCCCACCCATATCGGGCTCTCTGCTTGGCAGGGAGCCTGCTTGCTCCTCTCTCTCTGCCTGCCTCTCTGCCTATTTGTGATCTCTCTCTCTCAAATAAATAAATAAAATCTTTTTAAAAAAATTTTTAGGGTGCCTGGGTGGCTCAGTGGGTTAAGCCTCTCTGCCTTCAGCTCAGGTCATGATCTCAGGGTCCGGGATCGAGGCCCGCATCGGGCTCTGTGCTCAGCAGGGAATCTGCTTCCTCCTCTCTCTCTGCCTGCCTCTCTGCCTACTTGTGATCTCTCTCTCTGTCAAATAAATAAATAAAATCTTTTAAAAAAATGTTTTTAAAGAAATTAATGCATTATAACACACATAATTTAGCCAATACATGTAGGGTCAAGGAGTGTAAATTGGTACCTTTTTGGATGGTAATTTGTCATTGCCTAGCAAAGGTATATTCTATGAGAGAGCAGTTCATTTCTATATAAGAACTCTTGTTGGAGGGCAGCGAACTGTGGCCCCCAGACCAAATCTGGCCTCTAGTTTGTCTTTGTAATAAAGTTTTTATTGGAACACAAACATCAGTGCATGAATCTTACAAATAAGGTGTCAAAGAATATGCATTGTGATTCTACTTGTGTAGAGTTCAAAAATATACAGACCCAAACTATATATTATTTAGGAATTCATACAGATACCTACGGTAATAAAAAGGTAAGAAATGACAAACACGAGACTCATGATAGTGGTTTTTGTGGCAGGATTTGGGGGGACGTGATTGGTGATTCAAGACTGCTTACAAGTAGTTTCAAGGTTCAGGTAATAGGTAATATTTTTAAGCCTGGTAATAGATAAATAAATGTTCTTTTGTTCTTGTTTTTTATATTATATATGTATTCTTGTTGTACAAGATACACCCAAGGAATTTTGAAAGATTTTTAATGCAAAAAAAAAAAAACCAGTTTCATTTCCCACCTCTTTATCCCCCAACTACTATCTACAGTTCCAATTCCTTCTGGTGTTCACCTCCCTGTTTCTAAATAATGTGCCTGTAACTGCTTAGTCTTACTTGTTTTTCTTTATTGAATATCTCTGATGTTAGGTGATAACTTAGCACTCTTCCCTTTTTCTTCCCCCATTACCTCAAACATAGTTTTATTGCATATTAAACTTACTTTAATAGTAACTGTTAATATTATTATTACTTCTAGTGGCCCACGGGTCAGCCAAATGAGAGAGTACTACTCTTGCCTTTTCTCTTACAGATCTTTTTCCTGGAATTAATAATTGCTTTTGTTTTGTTTCATTTTATTTTTTGTTACTTTTCTGTTTTCGTTAAACCCGTTGCTAATTTTTGTCAAGAACTCTAAATCTCTACTGATGCTCAAACCAGTCCGTTCTGCTGTTTACCACTGCAGACTTCCCTTCTTGAGCTTTCTGTCATCTTGCTCAGTTGTGGACTATGTCCTCCTCTTAAGAATTTCTCTGTTCTCCTCTTCTATATTTATTCTCATGTTTTCTTTCCTTCATTCTGAAATAGCACCTTTTCCATCGATTTCCTGGAAAGGAATTCATAGGAAGAGATTTTTTTGGGGACACTACGTGTCTGAAAATGTCTTTATTCAGATTTCAAAATATCTTTATTCAGATTTCATAATTAATGATTTGGCTTGGTATATGGAAATTTAAAAATTATTAGAAATTTAAATTTATTAGAAATATAAATTTAGAGAATCATCAGAAAAATTATTAGAAAATTATTTCACTAAAAATTTTGAATACTCTGTCCCATTGTCTCTTAACTTTCTTTGAGATGTTCGATGCTATTCTGTATGCTAGTCCTTTGTACATGTTTTTATTTCTGAAAACTTTTAGAATTTTCTCCTTGTTTTCAATTTCTTGTGTAATTTACTGTACTATTCTATTTTTTCTCTCTCTGGAACTCTTTTTTTTTTTTTTTTTTTTTAAGTAAGCTGTACATGCAGCATAGGGCTTGAATTCATGACCCCAAGATCAATAGTCACATGCTCTGCCTACTCAGTCAGCCAGGCACCCCTCTACAACTTTTATTAGTTGGTTTTGGACCTCCTAAAGAGATCTAAGGTTCTTATCCTTTCCCCTTATTTTCCTCTTTGACTTTTTGTTCTTTTGGGGAGATTTCCTCAGCTTTATCTTCTAACTCTTTTATTAATTCATTTTAAAATTTAGTTATATTTTTGGTTTCCAAGAGAACTTTCACAAGGAAGGGAGTGTGATGCTCCCATTATAGATTTTCAGCCATCTTCTTGTTCTGTCCTGACCCCAGCCCACTACTTGGTGCTTTCATGTTTTGAATTTCTTCAGAGCAGATCAGCTAGTTGCTAACTGTGGTCACGTTAGATCAGTGTTCCTCAACTGGGGTCAGTTCTTCCTCCTAGGAGGTATTTGGCGATACCTGGAGAATTTGCAGTTGGCACAAATAGGGAAAAAGGTGCTTCTCATACCTTGAAATACTACTAGAGGGCCTTGCTTACTCAACAGACTGGGATGCTGCTGAAAATCCTACGGTGCACAACGCACACGTCAGCCCCCCACAACAAAGGATTATCTGGCCCCAAATACCAGTAGTTCCTAAGTTTGGAAGCTTTGCTTTAGATTGTATCCTTCTACTCTGAGTCACTATTCTATCCACTCTTTGTCTTCCACAAGTTATTGACATCACTTAACCACTGTTGTTTTCTTTCTTGTTCTCTATGTCCTTATGTGTAACTTTCTATTCCTTTACTGCCATTTCAAGAGGGAGGAGGGATCAAATGTGTATAGTCAATCTACAGTTTTGACTGGAAGACTTCTATTTAACACAAATATTTCTTGGTTTTCAGTTTTGCCTGTAGATCGTTATTCATTTAGAATTTATTTTTGTTTATACAATAAAATAGAAATCTGACTGATTTTTTTCTTCAATGAGTGGCTGTCCCAACAATGTTTTTAAAGAGCTTTTTCTTCTCCCACTTTCCTTAAAAATACTACCTTTTCTAAATTTATATCTCTGTATTTGTATTTGCTCATTCATGTGAAATCCACAGTTTAATAGTAACTTATAATTTATTTTGATATTTCATTAAATCCCCCATAATTTTCCCTGTTTACTTATTTTCCTAAATGAACTTCAGAATGAAATCAAAGCCACCTCCCTTATTTTAAAAAGGTTCTGTTAGGATTCTTACTGAAATGTCATTGAATTTACAGTTATTTCAGGAACTTTTAATACATTTCCAATATTCATGTTTCCATTCAGAAACATGTTGTGTCTTTACATTTGATCAGGTTGTGTTTTATGTCTTTCAGGGAAATTTTAGTTTCTTTGTCTAAATCTTGGCCATTTTCTGTTTGGGTTACAGTATTTTCTGCTATGATTTTTTCTTTGGTTTAGTCCTACATTCTTACGGTTTTTTAGAAATTCCTCAAAATGTTTGCTCGGTTTGCTAATGGTTTCCCTTCCTTTTTTCATTGCTGTTATAGATATATTCCTTTCTTCCTTTTTTAAAAATTTTCATCGTGGTTTTTTTTTTCATTTCACTGATACTGATAAGGAGAGAAAATGTATATGTCCATTCTGATATCTAGAACCTAAAGTGTACACATGACTTTTAAAATATTGTTAAATAAATGTAATTTATTTCTTTAGTTTTTCTCTAGAAATACTATTAAAAAGTGCTTAAGGACGACAAAACTGAGACAGCTATTAATTTTTTTTAATTTAAATTATAGCTTGAAGATGAAAAATGTGATTTAAAGTCTAAAATGTTAATAATGAAAGAAACAGTAGAGTCATTAGAGAACAAAGCAAAACTCCAAGCTCAAAAACTTAACCATGTGTCTGGTGACTCATCTCATCAGAAGACAGAGATGAACTCACTTAGGTAAGTTTATTGAAAGCTTTGTTGTTTCACTTCTGGGACTGGGTCTTTAAGCAGTGAAAGTTGGCCTTGCAGCAGAATCACCTGTGGAGATTTTGAAAAGTGAATTTAAGGGAAGATCTCTGGTGGTTCTTATTCACTGAGCAAACCTGGGTAGGTGTTGAGTATCTCTATTTTCAAGGACTCTTGCAAATTGATATGATTGCAGGCAAGTTTTTGTACCTACTTCCTTCAAAAATTCCCCTTACATACTTCGGATTATTTGTACTCCCTATGGTAGGAATGCTGAAAATTATAGAATTCTTTGTCATTGTCCTTTCCTCTTTCAAAAAATGTAAAATCAGAATAATATACGGAGTCTAAAAAGGTGATATATCTGAAAGGTAAGAAGATCATTATAGAAAAATAGGCTGTATCTATAGTTTAGAGTCAGGGTAGAAAGAGTATAGTATGATAACCAAGAGTGTCTGGATTTTACCTTATAAATATGGAGAACAAACAAATTGTTAACCAAAGAGATGATGTTATTAGCATGCCTTTTAGGAACTGAACTCTGGCAGAAATTGGGAAGATGGATTTGGAGACTTAAGAGACTGATGGCAAACAATGGAGACCATGTGTCTGCACTAGAAACTGTGACAGTAAACTTAAACAGAGGCTAGATTTAGGAAATGACTTCTTCCTAAAATCAAAAGGATTGAATGATTTATATGAGAATGAAAGAAAGATACAGTAATGCAGAATGTGTTGCGTTAGGAGACTGGGTTGTTGGTTAGCTATTAGTAAAATTTAAACTACAGAACATTGAAGGAAACAAAAAGTCAACAGTTTTTTTTCTGGACTGGGTAGCTGCAATAAGTAAAAATACTTATGATCAAAAGAAGAGAGGGCGCCTGGGTGGCTCAGTTGGTTGGGCAAATGCCTTTGGCTCACTTCATGATCCTGGAGCCCCAGGATTGAGTCCCACATCAGGTTCCCTGTTCAGCAGGGAGTCTGCTTCTCCCTCTGATCTCTCCCCTCTCATGTTCTCTCTCTCATTATCTCTCTCTCTCTCAAATAAATAAATAAAATATTAAAAAATAAAAATAAAATTAAAAGAAGGAGATCACTGAAGAATCGGAAGGGATATTCCTCTCTAAATTACATTTGCAGTAAGGATCAGGAAAAGATTTTCAGATGCCAGCATGACATTGCATATGTGAAACTAATTCAGTCATGAAATAATGACAACTTGAGATCAGAAAGAATTGTAGTACTGATGATTAGAAAGAAGATTTTTAAAAAAAAATAGACTGATAGGGGTACATAAGTGGCTCAGTCAGCTAAGAATCTGCCTTCAGCTGAGGTCATGATCGCAGGCTCCCAGGATTGAGCCCTGTCTAGCGGGGAGCCCACTTCTCCCTCTCCTTTTGCCCCTCCCCCTTGGTCATGCCCTCTCGCTCAAGTATGCACACACATTCTCTTTCTCTCTCTCTCTCTCAAATCTTAAAAAAAAAAAAAAAAATAGATAAATTAGAACTGAAAGTGAACAGTAGAATGGATATTTCTGAAAACTGAGTGAGATAAAAAAACAAACTCAAGAAATTCATCTAGAATTCAGAACCCAGAACAATAAAAAGAAACGATGGGAGAAAAGACACAGACCTGATATACAAACACTGAGAATTGTAAAATATATAGTAAAATAAACAATAGGATTGAAAATCCAAGGAATAATTTAGAAAAGAAATGCCTGAGTTTGTTCATAAGGGGATCTGTGATATCAAAAAAATTTAATGAAATAAGATAAAGAGCTCATTGTGTCTGATTAATTAAGCAGTACTATTTTAGGGACTCATATAGTGTATCTCTAATTTTTGTCCCTTTGCTGCTCCTCTGACTACAGACTTGATAAGTTAGTCTTTAGGAAGAACTAAGATGAAAGCTGCTTTTTTACCTTTTTTTTCTTTCTTTGTGTATGTGCGTGTGCGTGTGTGTGTGTGTTTGTGTGTGTGTGAGAGAGAGAGAGAGAGCGCTACATGTATTCTCTGGAAAGCTAGCCAGCCTCTCTCTCTCTTTTTTTTTTTTTTTAAGAGATTCCATTTATTTATTTGGCAGAGAGAAACAGCTAGAGAGGGAACACAAGCAGGGGGAGTGAGAGAGGGAGAAGCAGGCTTTCCGCCGAGCAGAGAGCCCGATGCAGGGCTCCATCCCAGGTTTCTGGGATCATGACCTGAGCCGAAGGCAGTCGCCTAATCAACCAAACCACCTAGGCGCCCCAGCATCAGCCTCTCTTCTTCCAGTTCCTATCTATATTCAGCTCTGAAGTACAGATACTATGGTATATTTCTGCCGCCCAGAATTACTAGTCTACCTGTTTCCCTGTTGTGTTGAGCTCACTAAATCTTCATTTAATCCATTTTGCTTTTCCTTCAGACTGTAGCCACAATTCTCCTTTGCTTTCCTCACAGGAGGCCATTCTCAGTCTTACAAGGCAGTTTTCAGTGCCCTTTCCTGGACCCCCTAGCCTTTCACATTTTTTTCTTATAATAATGTCCTTTTCTCTTGTGAGCTCAGTGTGCCACTTCCTTCACTGACACTGTTATAGGAGGGATTTTGAAGACTTTACTGTCTCCCTTGTACAGCCTGGGAAATTGCATGTGGTTTTTTGTGAGTGCTACATGCTGGTCTCCCTTGAGAAGGTTTTATCTGTTAAAGGAACTGAGAACCATTTTAAATATGGTAAAGAAGGTCCACAGACTCCTTTGAATGCCTAAGAAGTGTCCTCTGGGCATGGTAACATTTTTTTCTACAAAGACATGAAGAGGAGCCAGAGCCTCAAATGAGGACAGTGAGCTCATGGACATGGACTTGGAAGGGCCAAGGGAAGTTAGGGTCACCATATTCAACTCATCATCCCTTTGTAGAAAGGCAAAGAAAAGCCAGTGCTGATCCCTTTTCCCCTCTCTGGCTCACCAAGAGATGGTACTTAATAGTAGCCAGCCTATCTCAATTAGTGGTGGACCATAAACATAGACTCTTGGGAGACATCTGAAATAAAGGAGAGATCCCAGTCAGTATGGCAGAGTAGGAGGTTCTCGAGCCTACCTCCTCATAAGACACACCAGACAAGAAAAAGATTAATAAAAGGCATCCAGATTGGTAAGGAAAAAATGCTCACTATTTACAGATAAAATAATGCTATACATAGAAAACCGTAAAGAAACCAAAAACTATTAAAACTAATAAATGAATCTAGTAATGTTGCAGGATACAAAATTAATATGCAGAAATATGTTGGGTTATTATACACTAATACCGAACAAGCACAAGGTGATATTAAGAAAACAATTCCTTTTATAGTTGCATCAAAAAAGAATAAAATAGGGGCGCCTGGGTGGCTCAGTCATTAAGCGTCTGCGTTTGGCTCAGGTCATGATCTGGGAATCCCAGGATCGAGCTTTGCATTAGCTCCCTGTTCGGTGGGAAGCCTACTTCTCCCTCTCACTCCTACTGCTTGTGTTCCCTCTCTAGGTGTGTTTCTCTCTGTCGAATAAATAAAATCTTAAAAAAAAAAAAAAAGAATAAAATAGGGATGCCTAGGTGGCTTAGTCATTAAGCGTCTGCCTTTGGCTCCAATCATGATCCTGGAGTTCTGGGATCGAGCCCCACATCAGGCTTTCTGCTCAGCAGGAGGCCTGCTTCTCCCTCTCTCACTCCCCCTACTTGTGTTCCCACTCTAGCTGTGTTTCTCTCAAATAAATAAAATCTTTAAAAAAAAAAAAAAAAAGAATAAAATACCTAGGAATAAATTTAGCCAAGGAGGTAAAAGACCTATACTCTGAAAATTTATAAGACTTTGATGAAGGAAATTGAAGATGACAGAATAAAGAGAAAGAAACACTGCATTCATGGATTTGAAGAATACTGTAAGTGTTCATAGTACCCAGATCAATGTACAGATTTGGTGCATCCTAATCAAAATAGCAGAAGTAGTTTTTTCTAGACTAGAATGAATAATCTTAAAATCTGTACAGAACCACAAGGACCCCAAGTAGTCAAAGCAATTTTGAGAAAGAAAAAAGCTTGTGGTATCATGCTTCCAGATTTCAAACTCTACTACAAAGCTGTAGTAATCAAAACAGTATGGTACTGGCACAAAAACACATAAATCAATGGAACAGGAAAGCCTAGAAGTAAATCCACACTTCTATGGTTCATTAATCTATGGCAAAGGAGGCCAGAATATACAATGGAGAAAACATCATCTCTTCAATAAATGATGTTGGGGAAACCGAACCACTTTCCTTTACCATATACAAAAAAAGTAAACTCAAAATGGATTAAAGACCTAAAATGTAAGACCTGAAACCATAAAGCTTTTTTTTTTTTTTTTAAGATTTTATTTATTTATTTATTTGATAGAGAGAAACACAGCTAGAGAAGGAACACAAGCAGGGGGAGTGAGAGAGAGGCAGGCTTCTCACCAAGCAGGGAGCCTAATGCGGGGCTTGATTCCATGACTTTGGGATGGTGACCTGAGCCTAAGGCAGATGCTTAATGACTGACCCACCCAGGTGCCCTGAAACCATAAAACTCTTAAAAGAAAACAGGCAGGAAACTCTTAGATATTGGTGTTACCAATATTTTTTTGGATCTGTCTGAGACAAGGGCCGTAAAAGCAAAAATAAACAGTTGAAACTATATCAGACAAAAGCTTTTGCACAGTAAAGGAAATCATCAATAAAATGAAAAAGTGGCCTTACTGAATGGGGAAAATATTTGCAAATCATATATCTCATTAGGGGTTAATACCCAAAATATATTAATAACTCATACAACTGAACGCCAAAAAAATTGTTGATTAAAAAATGGGCAGAGGATGTGAATAGACATTTCTCCAAAGAAGGTATACAAGAAACAATGAAAAGATGTTCAATGTCACTAATCATCAAGGAAATGGAGCATAAGGAATAACATGGAGGACATTAGAGAAAAAAAGGAAAATTGAATTGGGGTA
The DNA here is from genome assembly GCA_004023965.1 of Spilogale gracilis. Classification (NCBI taxonomy): domain Eukaryota; kingdom Metazoa; phylum Chordata; class Mammalia; order Carnivora; family Mephitidae; genus Spilogale; species Spilogale gracilis. The sequence goes on along the minus strand of PITA01007500.1, from coordinate 71,484 downwards.
AATCAGAGGGGGAGAGGAAGCACGGGAGACTGTGGACTCCAAGAAACAAACTGAAGTTTTAGAAGGGAGGAGGGTGGATGGATATTAAGGAGGGCACCTATTGCATGGAGCACTGGGTGTGGTGCATAAACAATCATAGAACACTGGAAAAATTAAATTAAATTTAAAAAAATAAACACCACAGTGAGATATCACCTCAGGCTAGTCAAAATGGCTAGAATCAAAAAGACAAGATGAGGATGTGGAGAAAAAAGAATTCTCATGCACTGTTGGTGGGTATGTAAATTGGTGCAGCTATTGTGGAAAACAGTATGGTGGGTCCTCAAAAATTTAAATTGAAATATCATATGATCCAGTGATTCCCAAAGGAAACTAAAGCACTAATTCAAAAAGATATATGCATTCTTATGTTAATTGCAGCATTATTTCTAATAGCCAAGATAGGGAAGCAACCCAAATGTCCATTGATAGATATGTGTGTAAGGTTTTCGATTTAGGTGAGGACAAACGGAGAAGAGAGGAGTAAAGGAGAGAACCAGGTGCAGCAAGTGGTTTGAGTAGGCTTTAATGTAGGTGCTCTTGGGTGATGAACCCTAGTCCCACAGAAAGAAGGGCCAGGGAAGTCGTGTGGTGGGACTGGCCTCACTTATTTTTATCAGTCGGGGTGGGGGTGTGATTTCTTGGAGATTTTAGGCGGGAGTTTCTAGGCAACGGGGGCGAGGTCCTGGAGGTGATGTGATCTCTGGGGAATGTTACATGTGCAGGGGGGTTGAGTTTTGGCTTTTTCACCATGAACAGCATTCTGAAAGTGGGAAGTCCCAAGATGAAGGGTCCCGAGGAGTGGTGAGGAGAGGTGCAGTCGCCATCTTACAGGCTGTTCCTATGTCCACCGCCCCAACAAAGTGGATGAAGAAAATATGGGTGGGAGGGGGAGAAAATATGGTTTAAAAAAAAATGTGGTATATACAAATACAATGGAATATTACCATAAAAAAAGGAGATTTTTGTCATTTTATGACAACATGGATGGACCTAGAGGCCATTATACTAAATGACTAAAGGCAGACAGAGAAAGAGAAATAAGTCACTGGAATATAAAGTACAGCAGAGAGGATATAATCAGTAATATTGTAATAATTTTTGGTGACAGGTGGTAACTAGACCTATTGTGGTGGTCAATTTGTAATGTGTAAAATGTCAAATCACAATGATGTATATACTTGGAGCTAATATAATACTGGATATCAAATAGAAAATAGCGGGGCACTTGGGTGGTTCAGCTGGTTAAGTGTCTGCCTTTGGCTCAGGTCATGATCCCAGGGGCCTGGGTTCAAGCCCCCATGTTGGGCTCCTTGATCAGCAGAAGGTCTGCTTCTTCCTCTCCCTCTGCCTCTCCATCTGCTGTATGCTCGCTCTCTCTCTCTCTCTCAAATAAATAAAATCTTTTAAAAAATCTTAAAAAAAAAGATACAGTATTCAAAACAATGTGGTAAGTGGCATAAAGATGGCCCAGCTGAACAGAACTGAAAGTCCAGAAATAAACCCATGCATGTATCTATGGCCATTTGATTTCAACAAGGGTGCCAAGAGCATTCAGTAGAAAAAGAATAGCCTCATCGATAAATGGTGCTAGAATAGCTTTATATCCACATGCAAAAGAGTGAAACTGTACCCCTACCTCATACTGATTATAAAATTTAACTCAAAGTGGATCAGTGACCTAAGTAGAAGAGCTAAAACCCTAAAAGTCTTGGAGGAAAACGTAGGAGTAAGTCTTTATGACTTTGGGTTTGGCGGTGGATTCTTAGATGGGACACCAAAAATGAGCAACATAAGAAAAAGTAGGTAAATTAAACTTCCAACAAAAATAAAAACGTTGTGTATCAAAGGACCTTATCAAGAAAGTGACAACTTGCAGAATGGGAGCTAATATTTTCAAATCATATCTCTGATAAGGGTCTAGTGTTGAGAATGTGTAAAGAACTCTTATAACTGAATAAAAAAGCCACAACCAGTCTTTTTTAATAGGCAAATGACCTGGGGTGCCTGGGTAGCTCAATTGTTAATCACTCATTTGCCTTCAGCTCAGGTCATGAGAGCCCTGCATCCCGCTCTCTGCTTGGTGGGGAGCCTCCTTCTCCCTCTACCTCTGCCTGCTACTCCCCTCTACTTGTGCTCTCTCTCTCTCTCTCTTTCAAATAAATAAATAATCCTTAAAAAAAATAAAAATAAATGGGTAAAGGGCTCAAACAGGCACTTTTCCAAAGAAGATATATAAATGACCAGCAAGCATATGAAAAGGTGCTCATTAGGAAAATGCAAATTAAAACCTCAGTGAAGTACCACACCACCCCCCCCAGCATGGCTATAAATGAGAAAGAAAATACAAGTGTTGGCAAGGATGTAGAGAAACTAGAACTTTCATATGCTGGTGCGAATGTAAAATGGTTCAGCCACTGTGGAAAACAATTTATCAGGTCTTCAAAAAGCTAAATGCAGACTTAACCATATGACCTATCCAATTTTAGGTGTATACCTGGAAGAATTAAAAACAGACCAGCGTATGTAGACACATGTTCACAGCAACACTATTCACAATAGCCAAAAGAACCAGCCCAGAGGTGCTTGGGTGGCTCATTTGTTAAGCATCTGCCTTCGGCTCAGGTTGTGATCCGGAGTCCCAGGATCAAGCCCCTCATTGGGCTCCCTGCTCGGTGGGAAGCCTGCTTCCCCCTCTCACTCCCCCTGCTTGTGTTCCCTCTCTAACTGTGTTTCCCTCAGTCAAATAAATAAATCTTGTTAAAAAAGAAAGAAACAGCCCAAATGTCCATCAACAGATGGATAAACAAAATTTTGGTATATACATACACTGGAGCAACCATAAAGAGAAAGGATGTTCTGACACTTGCTACAACATAGATAAACCTTGAACACATCATACTAAATGTAGTAAGGCAAATATAAAAGAAAAAATATTGTATGATTTTACTTAGGTACCTAGTGTAGTCAAATTCATAGAGACAGGAAGTAGATTAGAGTTACCAGAAAATGGGAAGAGAGGAAAAGGATGAGTTACTGTTCAGTGGGTACAGAGTTTATATAGGTGATAATGAAAAACTTTTGGGTAGAGAGTGGTGATGGGTATATAGGATTGTGAATGTATTTAATGCCACTGATTTACATTTACAGATAGTTAAATTGGTAAATATTACACAAAAGCACAAAATAAAAAATACTCAGGGATATCATTATTGTTTCTCTTTCCTCTAATACACAGTTAAAAGTCCAAACCTGGGACGCCTGGATAGCTCAGCCGTTAAGCCTCTGCCTTCAGCTCAGGTCATGATCCCAGGGTCCTGGGATGGAGCCTCACATGGGGCTCCCTGCTCAGCGGGAAGCCTGCTTCTCCCTCTCTCACTACTCCTGTCTGTGTTTCCTCTCACTGTGTTTCTGTCAAATAAATAAATAAAATCCTAAAAAAAAGTTACTATGGAAACATATTTTTAAAAAATAATAATAGAAGTCCAAATCTACCCCTGTTAAATGGAGCTTATAGAACTTGAACACTTCTTATGAATAAGGACTCTTTTAAGATGCTGTCTTTGGGGCGCCTGGGTGGCTCAGTTGGTTAAGCGACTGCCTTCGGCTCATGATCCTGAAGACCTGGGATCGAATCCCACATCGGGCTCCCTGCTCGGCAGGAAGCCAGCTTCTCCCTCTCTCACTCCCCCTGCTTGTGTTCCCTCTCTGGCTGTGTTTCCCTCTGTCAAATAAATAAAATCTTAAAAAAAAAAAAAAAAAAAGATGCTGTCTTTAAAATATATTTCATCATGAAGGGAAGTAATTACTTTTGCCCTCTAAAATGAAATCATATATACTTGTATGTAATGTAGTGTAACTAAGGAATTTGAAGCTCGGTGAGATGGTCCTATCCAGCCACATGGCTGGTAAGTAGAGAGCTAGAACTTTGATTTTTTAAGTTTTACTGTTTCACTATCTTATGGTAAGTCATCACTCCCTTTGCTATGTTCATGACACTTTCAAAACTAAGAAATTGTATCATTTCTCCTAACAACATACTTCTCCTTTTTTAAAGGAGATTTTCCTTTCCAAATATCATAATGAACAAATAATATGATAGTCACTCAAATATTTGTCCTTATGAACTTTATACTGCAATTCTTTCATTAAGCAGACCTTTTTCTTAGCAGCAGTATTTCTCTCAGAAAAGTTATATCCAGGGTCAGTTATAGAATCTCTTGTCTCCTTCCTACCTACACTAGAGTACGAAAAAAGTAAGGCTATATTTTAGGACCCACCATGGGCCTCCTTTATGGGTACAATCAAGATGTTATGCTGCTTTCCTTTATCAATCCTACTTTTATTAGGAATTAACCTTCCTTATGATCCTTAAATGTGAAGACATCTATACATTTCTACTTAGGACTTCAAACACTACCAACCACTTGTCCTTCATAGGGACTCCGGGCCATTCCATTTTGGAACGGACATTTTCCCTTCCAGGTAGAAGATACTAATCTCCCTGAATTCTTCATTGAAGGCAATGTCATGTAGTAGAATGACATTGATATCGGGTTAACCTGCCTGAATTTACATCTTTAATAGCTTTATCACCTTGGACATGCTATTAGTTATTTGTTTCTATAAAATGTGGATGATATTGCTAATTATGGAATTGTTCTAGGAATGAAAAAGGTAGTGTTTATGAAGTATCAGTACAATGAATATTTGCTTTCTTCTTTCTCTGCTTCCTGTGTTTATAGCTCTCAGTGCAATATCTATACCTTTCATGAACAGCTTAAATACAGTGCAGTCACCTGGACCTCAAAGATCATTTTTTGAAATAAAATTACTTGAACCTGCAGTCCTTTTGACTTAGTTCTCTTTGACTGTGCAGCCCTCAAGGAGCCTTCTCAGTTCAACTTTCCTCCCTACCTCTGGGCCATTATTCACTTGCTATCAGAGCAGTCAGGGTCATGTCTTTTGTCTTTCAGGATACCTCAGTATTGACAATAAAAATCCAGATGTCCCATCTTACTTATGGTTTCAGAAATCCAAAACTCCTCCCCACTAAGCAGTTCTAAACTGAGCCACCTTTGGTAGTTACTTCCCTGTCTTATGGTCAGAAGAACTCTAAATAGGAACATGTGGGAGTTCCCAATGAATAGTCTGAGGTGAGAACCACTTCTTTCCTGCTAAGCAGTGTTGAGAACTCAAGGTCAGAGCTAAAAGCATCCCAGAATTAGATGGCAGGAGAGCAAATTCTTGTCACTCCTTAAAAATAATCTCACTGGTGGGTAAGTCATTCCTCTGAAATTGTCTTTATTTCTTCTGTAATATTCTTTTGCTCCCTGAAACCAGTCTTTACCCTTAAATATCCATTGCTACTACAGTGTCTACTTTTCCTGTTTACTATGACCTCCAGTTGACTACCCACCAAAAAAGTCAAAATAGAAAGTAAAATTAAAAGGTCACGTGTCAGGATTTATGAATCATCCTTGGAAGTGTTTGGCAATACTGTAAAAATGACTATGCCTTTGCCTCCACTCTTGAAAATAGTTTGGCGGGGTGCCTGGGTGGCTCAGTTGGTTAAGCGACTGCCTTCGGCTCAGGTCATGATCCCAGAGACCTGGGATCGAGCCCCACATCGGGCTCCCTGCTCAGCAGGAAGCCTGCTTCTCCCTCTCTCACTCCCCCTGCTTGTGTTCCCTCTCTGGCTGTGTTTCTGTCTGTCAAATAAAATCTTTAAAAAAAAAAAGAAAGAAAGAAAGTAGTTTGTTTTTTTTTTTTTTTAGAGATTTTTTATTTATATGACACAGATCATAGGTAGGCAGAGAGGCAGGCAGAGAGAGAGGAGGAAGCAGGCTCCCTGCTGAGCAGAGAGCCCAATGCAGGCCTCCATCCCAGGATCCTAAGATCATGACCCAAGCCGAAGGCAGAGGCTTAACCCACTGAGCCACCCAGGTGCCCCTTGAAAATAGATTTTAAAGTGTTGATATTAGGAAATGGAGGAGGGCTTTAAAACTACCAAGAAACCTCTAGAAAAGAGTATACAATTAAATTGGTTTTTATACTATTATTTTTAGGAAGTGGAACTATTTTGGAGAAGAATGATGGACAGCGAGAAATAATATAAAATACCATTGATTATACTGAAAGAGCTTTAAAATAAGAAAAGAAACTGAAAATAAAATCATTTGGGGGTGCCTGGGTGGCTCAGTGGGTTAAGCCTCTGCCTGCCTGTGATCTATCTCTCTGTCAAATAGATAAATATTTGTTTTTGTCCACTGTTTCTTTAGGATAGTAAATGAGCAACTACAGCGGTCACTTGATGATTGTCAGCACCGACTCTCCAAGAAAAGAGGTGAACTTGAATCAGCCCAAGCACAAATTAACATATTGGAGGAAAAAATGGGTAGGTGTTTTTAATTTTTGCCTTTTTTTTTTTTTAATTTTATTTATTTGACAGAGCACAAGCAGTTGGAGCCGCAGACAGGGAGAGGGAGAAGCAGGCTCCCCGCTGAGCAGGGAGCCTTAATGTGGGGGCCCAATCCCAGGATTTTGGGATCATGACCTAAGCTGAAGGCAGATGCTTTACCTACTGAGCCACCCAGGTGCCCCTAAATTTTGCTTTTGCTAAACCTAATTTACTTTGTCTAACAAACATTTCTCTATTCATAGGTAAACTACACCTTCAGATGACTTCACAAAATGAAGAGGCTCATGTAATGAAAAAGACCATTGGTGTTATTGACAAAGAAAAAGACTTTCTTCAGGAGACTGTAGATGAGAAGACAGAAATGATTGCAAACTTGCAAGAAAACCTGGTTAATAAAGTATGTGACTGTTAAATACCCTTATCTGGCATGTCAACAGAAACAATTTCATTCTCTCAATATGCAGTTCTTACCTCCTCTTTACAAGTTCCTAAGACCCAGAGCCATATTTTCTAATATGCTTAGATTTCATTTCATGCCAGTAATTTGGATATGCAAAAATTCTATTTATAGGGATGCCTGGGTGGCTCAGTCAGTTAATACTTGGACTCTTGATTTCACCTCAGGTCAGGATCTCAGGGTTGTGAGATTGAGCCCTGTGTTGGGCTCAACACTGGGTATGGACCCTGCTTGGTAGTCTTTTTCTCCCTCTGCCCCCCGTCTCTCATGGGTGCATGTACTTTCTCAAAAAAAAATTTTATTTATAGAATGTAACTTTACCAGATGTGGTTATAGCAAACTCAAGGAAACAATTCAGGTTCTTAGAGTGGGTAGAAACATGCCAATATGTGAAATACAGTTGGGACATAGAAATATTTACTTTGAAGCTTTCTTTATAGCAAAATTTATATAAATGTGATAAATTATATAAATTCAAGTAAAGACATTTTTATATAAATGATTTAGAATCCTATATTTTCCTAATTTCTGTAGGAAAAAGCTATTGCTCAGATGAAGAAGACAGTGTCAGAGTATGAATCTTCTATGAAGTAAGTAATCAATGAAATCGCATCCAGCTATTTTTAGAAATTTTCAGTAAGTGCAGCTTATGTCTTTAAGTAGCAGTTTGACAGTAGGAAAATTTCCTTGTTCAGTTTTGCCAATGACAGCATCTGAGTCTGTTACATGAACATGCCATCCTCTTGAACTTTCTCCCCTCCTGCATCATCAACATCTGAACAGTTATGTCATTATTCTTTTACATACGTATTTGTTCTTTACTTCAACTATAATTATTCTGTTCAGACCCTAATGATTAAAACTTACATTACTTTAGTAGCCAGTCTGGAATTTGTTTTACATAAGAACCTATCTTGAAGTTACAGAATTTTCCATTTTATGTCTCGTCTCTACTTAAGACAAAGTCACTAATTATTTTAATACCTTTCACATTACATAGTAGTGGAGACTTAAATATTAGATAATATTTGCCAGTTCACTCCATTACATTTTGCTCCTAACATTTGAAAATCCTCTATTTAAAAAGACAAAAAAAGAAAGTCCTATATTTTTACTTGACTTTTGGAATTATAAATTTATTTTATGGCTATTTCTAAACAATGATTGGTAGGGATCTAAAATACCTGTTTTACCTGATTTATCAGTGTCTTAATGCAGTGTAGTTTCTTATATCCTTAGTTTATTTAATTCAAAGTACAACAGTTTTCTTTTAAGTGATTTACAGTTTCCCAAAAAGCTTTCTTTATTATTTCCACATTCCTTGTGTTAACAGCCAGCTAAAGGAAACGTTGACTAATAGGGACCGAGAAATAAGCAGCCTCCGGCGCCAGCTTGATGCAGCTCACAAAGAACTTGAGGAGGTAGGGAAATCTAAAGAAATGTCTTTTAAGGAAAACAGAAGATTACAAGATGATTTGGCTACAGTGGCAAGAGAAAACCAGGTATGAGCACAGTGCATAAACTTGATTGTTTACAGCATATTCATTCTTTGCTAAATTTTAAAGTTCTAAATTTTTTTTAAAAATTCAGTGATACAGGGGTGCCTGAGTGGCTCAGTTGTTAAGCATCTGCCTTCAGCTCAGGTCATGATCCTGGAGTCCCGGGATCGAGCCCCACATCGGGCTCCCTGCTCAGCAGGAAGCCTGCTTCTCCCTCTCTCACTCCCCCTGCTTGTGTTCCCTCTCTAACTGTGTTTCTCTCTGTCAGATAAATAAATAAAATCTTAAATTAAAAAAAAAAAGACCCATGATAGATTTTAATTTTTCATGCTTCCTCCCAGCAACTTAGAGATATACCTATAAGTAAATTAATGAGTGTTTTAGAATGGCAGATACTGAAAAATAGTGGTTTTGTTTGTGCTGATTTATTAAAGGATTATACCAAGAAGATGAGTGATTTTCCTGTTTTAAATATTTTAAATTTTTAAAAAATTATTCAGTATACATCATATTACCAATATATGAATTTTAAAAAATGTCAACCCATGGGCGCCTGGGTGGCTCAGTGGGTTAAAGCCTCTGCCTTTGGTTCAGGTCATGGTCTCAGGGTCCTGAGATCGAGGCCCGCGTCGGGCTCTCTGCTCGGCAGGAATCCTGCTTCCTCCTCTCTCTCTCTGCCTGCCTCTCTGCCTACCTGTGATCTCTCTCTCTGTCAAATAAATAAATAAAATCTTAAAATAAAAATGTCAACACATGAGCATAGCTAGCCCCATAATGTAAATGTCAGATACATGGTCAAGACTATTGTGGGAGATGGGTGGTAATATTTGGTTAAAATTCGAGGTCAGGAAAAACATGTGAAAATAACTTTTAGGAACAGTTTTCCTTTTTCCTACTCTTATTGTCCCAATTCTAAAGGAGCTATTTGAATATAAATAGAACTCATTAGGTGCCACATTCACTGTGGATTTATCTGTCTTCAATTTTCTGATTTATAGGAAATCTCACTGGAATTGGAAGCAGCAGTGCAAGAAAAAGAAGAAATGAAGAGTAGAGTTCATAATTACATAACTGAGGTGTCACGATGGGAGAGCTTAATGGCTGCTAAGGTAAAAAAAAAAAACATTTAAGTTGGGTTTAAAACTTTCTAAAAAATATTTTCATATGTATTTATTCTGTCTCATTATATATTTATTTATTCTGTGTCTTCTCTTAGTATTAGGATATGAGTGAAGATCTTTCCTACTGTATTTTTATATTTCCCCACAGATCTTATGTAGTATGCTAATATTATTATGCTAATAGCTAATAATTAAAACAAAAATCAATGTCTCTATATGTTTATGCTATGATATTCCAGTGGGTGACAGTTATTAATTTAGAAACAATTTAATTATACTTAAAACCAGGAAAAAGAAAATCAAGATTTGTTAGATAGATTTCAGATGCTTCATAACCGTGCTGAAGATTGGGAGGTCAAAGCCCATCAAGCTGAAGGAGAAAGCAGCTCAGTTCGACTGGAACTTCTTTCTATTGACACAGAGAGGAGACACCTTCGAGAAAGGGTGGAGCTATTAGAAAAAGAAATTCAGGAGGTAATATATTTATTTATCTTGCGATGACATTATTTAGTAAAACAACATTCAAAGATACTTTAATGAAGTGAGATTTAAGCATTGATTAAGTAAGTTCAATGTAATCTTTTATCAATTTTGATAATTTGCTTAGGAGCCCCATTACTTTTTTTTAATTGTAGTAAAGTATGCATAACATGAAATTTACCATTTTAACTGGTTTTAAGAGTACAGTTCTTTGGCAGTTAGTACAGTCACATTGCTATGCAACTATTACCACCATCCAGAACTTTTTCGTCTTCCCTGACTGAAACTCTACTCATTAAACACTAATGCCCCATTCCTCACTCCCTACCCTCAGCCTCCCTCCCCATCTCAGCCCCTGGCAAGCATCTTATTTTCTTTCTATATGAATATCACTACTCTTTGTACCTCATATAAGTGGAATCATAGAATATTTGTCTATCTGCAACTGGCTTATGTCTCTTAAGCTGAAGGTTTAGTTAACCTCAAGTTTCATGTATGTTGTAGCATATGTCCAAATTTTATTTCTTTTTAAGGCTACATTATATAATATTCCAAATAATATTCCATTGTGTTTATACCTCACATTTTCTTTATCCACTCATCTATCAATGGACATTTCATCTATGGCTACCAGGAATAATGCTTTTATGAACATGAGTGTACGATATCTATTGAAGTCCTTTCTTTCAGCTCTTTCCAGGATATTATCTGGAAGTAGAATTGCTGAATCATGGTAATTTTTAGGTTTGATTTTTTTTTTTTTTTTTTTTTTTTTTTTTTAGGAATTGCCATACTTTTTCCTTAAGAAAAACTATAACAAACGTAAAAACATGAATGTGGCTTTGGAATTTGGTAATGGATACAGGCCAAAAGAGTTTTGAGGTGCTTGATCAAAAAAGCCCAGATTGGGACGCCTCGGTGGCTCAGTCATTAAGTGTCTGCCTTCAGCTCAGGTCATGATCCCAGAGTCCTAGGATCGAGTCCCACATCAGGCTCCCTGCTCGACAGGAAGCCTGATTCTCCCTCTCTCACTCCCCCTGCTTGTGTTCCCTTTCTCGCTGTGTTTCTCTCTGTCAAATAAATTTAAAAAATAAAAAAATAAAAAATAAAAATAAAAAAAGCCCAGATTGCTTTGGAAAACTTGTTGGTAGAAAGATGCATACTAGAGGGGATTCTAGTAAGGCTCAGAAAAAAGAAAGATGAGCTATTGACAAAACTTCTGTCGTTTTCAAAATACATAAATTGTCAAGAACAGAATTTTTCCAGAAACCTAAATATTTCTTCTAGTGAGGTCTCAGATACAATTGACGAATATGTTATTGGACACTGAAAGAAAGGTGATCCTTTTTTTTTTTTTTAAGATTTTGTTTATTTATTTGACAGAGAGAAATACAGCTAGAGAGGGAACACAAGCAGGGGGAGTGAGAGATTGAGAAGCAGGTCTCCCGCCGAGCAGGGAACCCAATGTGGGGCTCAATCCTGGGTCTCCGTGATCATGTCCTAGCCGAAGGCAGTCGCTTAACCAAGTGAGCCACCCAGGCACCCCAAGAAAGGTGATCTTTGTTATAAAATGGCAGAGAACTCGACTGAATTAATTATAGTCTACTCTTGAAAGGAAAGTAGAATTTTTTTTTTTGAGAGAGTGAGCACAAGCAGGGGAGGAGCAGATGTACATATTGTGTATATATGTATATATATTACACACCCAACATGGATAGATCTAAAGGGTATAATGCTAAGCAAAATGAGAAAGAAAAATACCATATGACTTCACTCAAATGTGGAATTTAAGAAATAAAATAAATGAACAAAGAAAAAAGAGACAAACCAAGAAATAGACTCTTAACTCTAGAAAATGAACTGATGGCTACCAGAGGGGAAGTGGGTGGGGGGAAGGGTGAAATAGGTGAAGGGGATTTAGAGTACACTTACCATGATGAGCACTGAGTAATATACAGAATTGTTGGGTTACTGTATTGTACATCTGAAACTAGTATAACAATATATGTTAAATATACTAGACTTAAAATTCAGGGGGGAAAAGGAACCAGGTCTTAATATTTGGAAAATTCTTAGCCTAGCCAGACAGTGTGCTCTGGAGACAGGTCCAAATGTGTGGCTCCGCAGCCTCTCCGTGAACAGATTAGGTATGTGACTCATGTAGCCAGTTAGTTATCTTAGTAGAAATACTGCCAGCTTGTACTGACAGGGACAGAAACAAGGTGAAATGAAGGAAAGCTGTTGAACATCCTACCAGCAGAAAATAGGCTAGTAGAGTTACTTGGCTACAAATATGTCTTCTTAAAATGGCTCTGTCGGTAACTCAGAGACCAGCAGGGCTGCCAAGAGAAGTTCAAAGGCTGCTGGCTGGGCTGCTGTTGTCACCACAGGCCTAAAGGACACAGGGCCAGGGGATATTGCCCCCTTGCTTCCAGAGTGCAGGCCCACTGCCCCTGAGGGCCAAGAGGGTGTGGCTGTAGCGGAGACTCAAACGGGTGGGGCCACCCTAGCAGGCCGGAGAGACAGACCGTGGGGCACAGATAATTATACTCAGGCCTTAAAACCGAATGAAATTTTCCTTGCTTGGTTGCAAACTTACTTTGGATTAGTAACCGTTTCATTCCTTCTATTTTCTCCCTTTCATAGTGGGCATGTCTATTCTGTTTGTTTTGCTATCGTTTTTGGAAGCAAATAACTTGTTTACTACTGTCACAGATCTTGGGAGGGAGAGTAGTTTTGCCCCTAGATGGAACATACCCAGAGTCTTACCCATATCTAATTTAGATGATGCTTAGATGAGATTTTGGACTTAGAATTGATGCTGGAGGGGCGCCTGGGTGGCTCAGTTGTTAAGCATCTGCTTTCCGCTCAGGTAATGATCCTGGAGTCCTGGGATCGAGCCCCCCATCGTGCTCCCTGCTTCACAGGAAGGCTGCTTCTCTCTCTCTCACTCCCTCTGCTTGTGTTCCCTCTCTAGCTGTGTTTCTGTCTGTCAAATAAATAAAATTTCTTTAAAAATTTTTTTAAAAAGAATTGATAGACTTGATGCTGGAGTGTTGGGATGGAGTGGGTATATTTTGCACAAAGAAAGGACATGAGGGGCGCCTGGGTGGCTCAGTTGGTTAAGCAACTGCCTTCGGCTCAGGTCATGATCCCGGAGATCCAGGATCAAGCCCTACATCGGACTCCCTGCTCAGCGGGAAGCCTGCTTCTCCCTCTCTCATTCCCCCTTGCTTGTGTTTCCTCTCTGGCTGTGTTTCTCTCTGTCAAATAAATAAAATCTTAAAAAAAAAAAAAAGACAAGAAAGGACATGAACTTTGGGGAGATAAAACGTGGATAGAACTAGGGGCCTTACAATCGCCAAACTGTGGAAAGAGCCAAGGTGCCCATCAACAGATGAATGGATAAAGATGTGGTACATATATACAATGGAATATATGCCTCCATCAGAAAGGATGAATATCCAACTTTTGTAGCAATATGGACTGCACTGGAAGAGATTATGCTGAGTGAAATAAGCCAAGTAGAGAAAGTCAAGTATCACATGGTTTCACTTACTTGCAGTGCATGAGGGGTAACCTGGAGAACAGTGAGAGAAGGAAAGTAAATGGGAAGTAGGGTAATCCAGGGAGAGAAATGAAACAAAAGAGGCTTTGGACACAGAAACAAACTGAGGGTCTTGGAGGGAGGGGGCTGGGGGATGGGAGAGCCTGGTGGTGGGTACTGGGAGCACCTATTGCGTGGAGCACTGGGTGTGGGGAATGGGGAATGAATCTTGGAACACTGGGAAAAAAAATTTTAAGTAACAATAAAAAAATAATAATAAAAAAAATTAAGAAAAAGAACCATATAAAAAAAAAAAGAGGAGCCTTAAGTTATGTTGAAATTCTAACCCCCAGCACCTGTGAATGTGACCTTATTTGGAAATAGTGTTTTTGCAAGTATAATTAAGGTAAGAGGAGGCCATACTGGACTAGGCCAGGCCATAGTCCGATGACTGGTGTCCTTTGTAAGAGAAATCTGGAACAGAAAATAAATACAGGGGAGAACACCAGATGAAGACAGAGGCAGAGACTGGAGTGAAGTATCAACAAGGCAAAGAACACTAAGGATTGCTAGCAGCCACCAGAAGTTGAGAGAGAGGCAAGTAATAGATTCTCTTAGAACCTGCAGAAGGGGGCACTTGGGTGGCTCAGTCATTAAGCAAGCATCTGCCTTCAGCTCAGGTCATGATCCCAGGGTCTTGGGATCGAGTGCTACATCGGGCTGCCTGCTCATTGAGGAGCCTGCTTCTCCCTTTCCCCCTGCTTCTGTTCCCTCTTTCCCTCTTTTGCTATGTCTGTCAAATAAATAAATAGAACCTTTATAAAAAAAAAAAAAAGAACCTGCAGAAAAAGGCAACTCTGCTAACATCTAAATTTCAGATGTGTAACCTTTAGAATTGTGACAAGAAATTTCTGTTGTTTTAAACCACCGAGTAATTTGCAGTGATTGGTTACAGCAGTGCTAGGACACTACCCTATCACTCTGAGTTTTCCTATTAAGAGTATAATAACAAGGAATGCTTTTCAACCTTCAGAAAAATGCTCAGAAGAAACTATTCTTTAATTTTTTTTGTTCTGTGTTATTGTTCATGTTTTTATGTGGTGTATAAAATTAACTTTTACATATTTATATTTAGTTTTGGGGAAATTTGATTTTAAATTCATTAACTTGGAAAATCCAAATACTTACTTTTCTGCAGCCGTTGAAATTTACTATTTACTTTTCTGCAGCCATTGAAATTTGTTAAATCTTCACACCACAGATTTTTAATGTTAATTTATTTCCTTACTATCTATTAAAATAATTTTATTTTTTAAGTATGGAATTCTTATTAAACTCCAGAGTATATCAGTTTGTATTTATCATTCAATTTAAATTGAGAAACTTAAAATGTCGACTATTCTAGGAAAAGATCTGTATCAGTATTTCAAACTATAATTTCAGTTATTAAAATCCTATAAAGTTGTGTATTACTATTAGACTAAATTAAATTTAAATACAACTTCAGGTATTTTGTTTTGAAGCAAACTCCATTTTGAAATTTAAAATTTAAAGAGAGCAGAGTGAGAAGTATGTATGTTACTTTTTCTTTAAGGGTATTATAACAATTTATAAAGATAAAATTTTTTTAACAATTTTTTTTTAGATTTTATTTATTTATTTGACAGAGAGAGATCACAAATAAGCAGAGAGGCAGGCAGAGAAAGAGGGAGAAGCAGGCTCCTCGCTGAGCAGGGAGCCCACTGCGGGACTTGATCTCAGGACACTGAGATCATGATCTGAGCCGAAGGCAGAGGCTTAACCCTCTGAGCCATCCAGGTGCCCTATAAAGATAAAATTTAACCTAACTTCAAAGATCCATCTTGTTCACCCTAAAACAACAATTTTCATCTTTGCATCTTCCAAATATATACTTGAGGTACTTAGGTGCCGTGATTAATAATTATATACAATTCATTTCATTAAGCATTAAATAGGCCATCTTTAAATAGCAGGCAGGTTCCTGAGAGTATCTTAAAATATCCAAAAATTGGCTCTCATATTTTCATAAAGGGAGGTTGTGGCTGCACACACTCAAGCCTTTAAAATTATTGGGTTATTTCAACTTTTTATGGGTTTTTTTTTCTACTTTCAGCACATAAATGCACACCATGCTTATGAATCTCAGATCTCATCAATGGCCAAAGCCATGTCTAGATTAGAAGAAGAGCTGAGACATCAAGAAGATGCAAAAGCAGCAGTGTTGAATGATTTGTCATCTCTGAGAGAACTTTGCATTAAGCTTGATTCAGGCAAAGATATTTTGACCCAACAACTGAATTCCAAAAGCCTGGAGTTAGAGAGGGTAAGAACTTAAAAGATATTCTTTTGTAGCACATTATTTTATTGAGCCCTACCCTCACTGTTTATCATACACTGCTCAATATATCTGTTCCCCTTTAAGGAGTTTTTTGGTTTTTGTTTGTTTGTTTGTTTTAAACTACTTATTGACAGAGAGAGTGAACACAAGCAGGGTAAGTGGGAGAGGGAGAAGCAAGCTTCCTGCAGAACAGGGAGCCCAATGTGGGGCTTGATCCCAGGACCCTGGAATCACAACCCAAGCTGACGGCAGACGTTTAATGATTGAGCCACCCAGGTGCCCCTAGGAGTTACTTTTGACTACAGTATTTTGACAATTAGATTCTTTGCCAGGACTTTTCTGGAAAACATGGTGATGAAATTAGGTGTTCTCCATTTTGGAATAGATGGGTATTTAGGAAAATAGGAGTCTTCCTATTATAAAATAAGAGTATATCTCAGTGTGTTTCTTTTTTCTGTTTGAAAATAAGATTTAAATGAAGGATTGAGCAATTCATTATTTTCTAAATGAAGTAGTTTTTTCTGATAAAAATCCCAAGACATTTAAGAGTGCCTGGGTGGCTCAGTCAGTTAAGTGACTGCCTTTGGCTCAGGTCATGATCTCTGAGTCCTAGGACTGAGCCCCAAGTTGGCTTCCTGCTCAGCAGGGAGTCTGCTTCTCCCTCTCCCTTTTCCCCCATCTTCTCGCACACACACATGAGCACTCTTCTCTCAAATAAATAAAATCTTTTTTTAAAAAATCCCAAGGCATTTCGAGCTTACTTAATTTTAAAGGTTTGCTCAGCTGGAACTTACCATTCTTAAACTGAGGCATTACCTTAAACAACCCAGTATGTGCTTTCAAAGATGGGTGTTTTCAGTTTTCATTCATTTAGTAGTATCTTTATTTTCAGGTACCAAGAAACTCCAATGCTGGCTTGACTGTGTAGTCAGAGTACACATGATAGATCAGAAGGGCTTCCTTGCTGATAAGATTGGCCACATTTTAGGATTTTATGATAATGACCGTCTCTTGACAAGGTAGTGTGAGTGAAAACTATTTGAGGGCTGGCGTAGGTCATGCAGCAAATAAGTTCTTCCTGAAAATAGCAAAAATTAGTTTGAAAATAAGATGATTTTCTTACAGTTAAAGAAAATGGTTCAAAATCTTTAACTGGTACCCAAAATGAACAACTGATGATTGTATAGCTCTGTAAATAATTTTTCAGAATAAGTCTAAAATTGTACTGAAGTAATCTTCCTTTGTTTTCCCTGTAGGTTGTGGCAGAATTAGAAAATGTAAAATCAGAAGCAGAACTGTTAAAAAAACAACTGTCAAGTGAGAGACATACAATTAAAAACCTTGAATCATTGTTGGCTACAAATAGAGATAAGGAATTTCATTCTCATTTAACATCCCATGAGAAGGATACAGAAATTCAGCTGCTTAAAGAGAAGTTAACCCTTTCAGAAAGCAAATTGTAAGTGGGATAAATCAACTTATGTAAAGAAAACAGCTTGTCAAAAATAATTCTTTAGTTTTGGGTGGGAGGGGGGATGGGAGTGCATAAGGCGGTACAAAACCAAATTATCTTCTTTATATGGTGGCTGCTTTTGGGAATTCAGGGGTTTAGTTCAGGAGAAACATTGGGTTTGGAAATGTAGATTTGTCTGTTTTTACCACAGAGATGGTACCCATGGAAGTAAATGATTGAACTTTAGAAAAATGTCTAAATTTGAGGAACAAAGAAGAGTCAGCAATGGAGAGATCATTTCAGGATGGGGAGAGCCACCTGTGTCTCTTGCTGTGCACTAGGAAAAAGACTTCAAAAGGCTGTGTGATAGTACCTTTTAGGAGCTTGAGGATAATGTCTTTAGATGGACAGTTTGGATATACTTGATGGAAGAGGGCAAGAAACCCAGAGTGGAGAGTCTAAGTGGAACAGTTTTTGTTGTTGTTGTTGTTGTTATTTTTATAAGTGGAACAGTTTTGTTTTTTTAATCTTTTCTTTTTTTTTTTAAGATTTTATTTATTTGACAGAGAGAGAGATCACAAGTAGGCAGAGAGGCAGGCAGAGAGAGGAGGAAGCAGGCTCCCTGCTGAGCAGAGAGCCTGATGTGGGCCTTGATCCCAGGACCCTGAGATGATGACCTGAGCCAAAGGCAGAGGCTTCAACCCACTGAGCCAGCCAGGTGACCATAAGTTGAACAGTTTTAAAAGAAGTCAGATATACTTCTCTTTCAGGGCGCCTGTGTGGCTTAGTCAGTTAAGTGTGGCTCAGGTCATGATCCCAGGGTCCTGGGATCAAGTCCCACGGCAGGTTCTCTGTTGGGTGGGGAGCTGGCTTCTCCCTCTGCCTGCCACTCCGCCTGTGGTGCTCTCTGTCAAATAAATAAATAAAACCTTAAAAAAAAAAAAGAAAAGAAAGAAAATACTTCTCTTTCTGAGGCAGTAGTCAAGAAAGAATCAACAAGGGTGCCTGGGTGGCTCAGTGGATTAAGCCTTTGCCTTCGGCTCAGATCATGATCTCAAGGTCCTGGGATCAAGCCCCCATCAGGCTCTCTGCTCAGCAGGGAACCTGCTTGCCCCTCTCTCTCAGCCTGTCTCTCTGCCTACTTGTGATCTCTCTGTCAAATAAATAAATAAAATCTTTTAAAATAAATAAATAAATGAAAAAAAAATTTTTTAAAGAACCAACAAAAATAGTTTACATCTTGGTGTTATAATTCATGTCTTGTTCAGATTTGTATTTCCACCATTGCTGCAGTGCCCAGCACATACTGGAAGCTCAGTTCAAATGTTTGTTAAATAAATAAGATGAATGAATGAATGAATGAAAAGGAAAACTTACTGATAGAAGCTCCTGGGGCAGGGCTGGGGTGCGTGGGGAAGAAGCTCCTGAAGTTGAGAAAATTTGTGTTAAAATGTCTTGTTCTTTTCTCCTTTTGTCCTTAAGTATCACCTCCATTTGTATTTATTAATAACAAAAACAAAAATCCATAGTACTTGAATAAAAAAACAGCACATTTCTATTTATTTCTTTGATGTTAAGAACTAGTCAAAGTCGGGAAAACACCATGCTTCGGGCCAAAGTGACACAATTACAAACTGATCACGATGCTCTGAAAAGGCAGATTTCAACTGAAAGATATGAACGGTGAGAAAAAATTCTTAACACTGGACAGTGTTTTTATTTATTCCCTATCTTATTTCAAAAAGGATTTAATATGGATTAAAAATAGCTTCCTTTAGCATTCATACAAAAGTAAATTTCTTCTGCCTTTTCTTCCTAAAATGATAACAAGTGTGGTGGAAGGTAATATCCTTACAGTAAATAAAGTAGCAAGTATTTTTTTAATGTTTTCTATAGCATTTCTTCAAGCAAAATTAAGGCATTATTTGAAAAGATTATAGATAGGGAATCAGCAATCAAGAACCCAAAACAATATGTTCCAATAGAAAACTCTAAATACAGATCATCACAAAAGTGATGATGATCGTAAGAACAATTAATAAGGGACACCGGGGTGGTTCAGTATGTTAAGTGTCTGCCTTGGACTCAGGTCCTGATCCCAGGGTTCTGGGATTGAGTCTCAAATCAGGCTCCCTGCTCAGCAGAACTTCTCCCTCTGCCTGCTACTCCCCGTGCTTGTGCTTTCTCTCTCTCTGACAAAATAAATAAAGTCTTAAAAAAAAAAAAAAAAAAAGGCCAATTGATAAATTTGTGCCAGATATCATATACTAATAATCTATTATTATTCCTATATTAGAGGAAACCAACATCACACAAATAGTAAACAATAGAGCCAAAACTAAAATCAAGGTAAAGCTTGTACACCTGAAACTAAAACATGAATGTTAATTATACTTGAATTAAAAAAATAAATACAAATTCAATGGGGCACCTGGGTGGCTCAGTCAGTTAAGCACCTGACTCTTTTTTTTTTTTTTTCAAGATTTTTACTTATTTATTTGACAGAGAGAGATGACAAGCAGGCAGAGAGGCAGGCAGAGAGAGAGGAGGAAGCAGGCTCCTCGCCAAGCAGAGAGCCCGACGCAGGCCTGGATCCCAGGACCCTGGGATCATGACCTGAGCCTAAGGCAGAGGCTTTAACCCTCTGAGCTACCCAGGGGCCCTAAGCACCTGACTCTTGATCTCAGCTCAGATCTTGATCTCAGTGTTACCAGTTCAAGCCCTGCATTGTGCTCCATGCTGCACATGCATCTACTTAATAATTAATTAATTAGTTACAATTAATTAAAATGAGAGAAAGGCAGATCTAATTTTATATCCTATGCTCTTACATACTGTCTATCCCCTATAGCTTAGTAATTTTCATATTCACGTATATTTTAGTTCATTTCCTTTGTTAAATACGTGAATCCCCAAGTGTTACAAAGAGAAATGAGTCCTGCTCTCAAATCTAAAATCAAAATCTAATTTGCAAATCACTTGTCAAGTTACTTTTCTTCCATTACTCTTGCTTGCTATGTTAATACCATAGACAACAACATCCCTGAGAAGTAGTTGGTTAAATTGCTTATCAGGTCAGTTTTTTGAGTTCTCTGATTATCCACTGCCATCAGAACTTTGAGTGATGTGCTCCTCGGAGTATAGACAAAATTTGCTAGGAAATCAATATTTATGATTTCAGAGAGAAGTGAAGCCTGAGAAAGGAAGAAATGCATCAGTGTCATAAAAGCAGTGTTACTAATTTCTCATAATTGGGAAGATTTAGTTTCTCAGTGTATTAAACTGTACATGCATGATGATTTCCATTAAGATAATTTAAGTTCTCTTAAATTCAGGGACCCTGAATCAAGTTCTTTTTTGTCTAGGGTTATAAGACCCCGTTAATTCTTCTTTTTCCATTGCCCCTAGCCCCCAAAGAAACTTTGGCTGGCATGACTGTGTCTCCTTCTTACTATCCAACTAGATTTTACATTGGTACACTACCCCCAAAGAACAATATTTAGTTCTTGAGGGAAAAGAGCACGGGGAAAAAAAAAAAAAACTTCAGGTAGTACAATGATTTATAGCCCTCTAAAGGACCTCAGTACATAAATAGCATATCTATGTATTAAAATTTTGTGGGGAGAGGTAGCTAATTTGAGGGGAGGGAATATCTTGAAATGTTTCTTTAGGAGAATAATAATGAAAAAAAGTTTATGAAACACCCAACTAGGTAGAAATTCTGGATACTGAAGAACACATGGCAGAAAATCTAGGCCAGAGACTCCAAACAGTGCACGAAGAGGTAACAACACAGTCACCATGCTTGGTGGGGCTGCCTCAGACTCTAGCATAACAGAGAAGTAGTGATTTCACTTCTGACATTTGGGAGTTGTTAGGAAGAAGGAGGCTAGGCTTATGTGCAAGAGGAGGTGGGAAAGGAAGGGGGGTTAGAGGAGGGAACCAGCCAACTTTGAAAATCTATATTCAGTGAGGTTTTGAACAATCTCTTATGGTACATAGTCCTGTAATTGAAATCTTTTATTCACTACTTAAAGATTATATAAGGACATAGGATTTAAATTTAGTGGATATATTCATTAATTTAATCACCCAGTAGCAATAACAGTAGCTTATATTTATATTCCACATTTTGTTATAATCTCTTATTTGCTTGTTCTTTACTGACAGAGAACGAGCGGTCCAAGAGATGCGTCGCCATGGTCTTCCCACACCACCCCTTTGTTCTACTTTAAGGTCTCCTTTACATTCTCCTGAACATATAAACTGATAATTATCAAAAGGTATGTATGTAACACCAAGGAGAGGCAAAACTAATCCATAGTTATAAAAATTCAGAAAGTAGTTTTCAGTGTAGGGAGATTGCTTATAAAGGTGGTCAGGGGAACTTTGTGAAGTAATGGAATGTTCTGTATTTATTTTTTTAAAGATTTTATTTTTTTATTTATTTGACAGAAACACAGCTAGAGAGGGAACACAAGCAGGGGGGAATAAGACAGGGAGAAGCAGGGGGAGTGAGACAGGGAGAAGCAGGCTTCCTGCCGAGCAGGGAGCCTGATATGGGGCTCGATCCCAGGACTCCAGGATCATGACCTGGGCTGAAGGCAGACGCTTAACAACTGAGCCACCCAGGCGCCCCTGGAATGTTCTTTATTTTGGTGATGATTACGTGGGTATATATGATTATAAAAACTCAGTAACCTGAACATTAGCAGTTCATGGATTTTATTGTATATAAATTATACCTCATTTTAAAAAAGAGAAGACAACCACAACAGAACACTAAATAACAGTATGAGATATCACATGGTAATATTTGATGAAGTGCCAAATTCAAGGTACAAATAACAGGTGGCAAAAGTGTTGACAAAGATGTACAAATAGGAATGCACGTGGCACAGTAGCCTCAATTTGACAGGTTTGGCGGGTTGTTGGGAAGTGATGTGGGAAGAAGGCATGGACGGTAGAGTGGGACATACAGGGTATACTGAATGTGAGGCAAAAATTAGAGATTGTATGTAGTCTCGTTTCTGTGAATCAGGGAGAGCCATTGAAGGTCCTTCTGTGCATAGGGTGAATACAAGGGTGGGATTAAGACGAAAAACTGTTCCTGATGGATCAACTTCATAACCGTATTGTGGGGATATTGAGGAGGGGCGAAAGCAGAGGCAGGAAAACCAGAAAGAGGTTTGAAATGAAGAGTATATTCAGTTCAGGAGTTCAGGATCTGTATAATAATATGAAAGCTGGGAGAGATTTTTAAAGACATTGTAATATATATACAGAAAAGTGCCAAATCCTCGTATATAACTCAGTGAGTTTTCACAAATAGAACATACCTATGTATAACCTACAGCCAGATCAAGAAACAAAACCTGTCTCTGTCAGGTCTCCCCTGGTCATAAGCCCTGATCCAGAAATAACTGTCTTGTCTATTAAAAATATAGATTACTTCAGGTGCCTGGGTGGCTCAGTCATTAAGCATCTGCCTTTGGCTCAGGTCATGATCCTGGAGTCCTGGGATCGAGCCCCACATTGGGCTCCCTGCTCAACGGGAAGCCTGCTTCTCCCTCTCTCACTCCACCTGCTTGTGTTCCCTTTCTTGCTGTGTTTCTCTCTGTCAAATAAATAAAATCTTAAAATATATATATACTGGGTCCCTGGACATGCAGGTGTTCCAACTTAAGTAGTTATAGCAAAGTGGTTGTAAAGAGCTAGGATACATTTGGCAGAGGAAGGGCCAAAGGGATATGCTGATTCACTGGAGATGGGAATGAATGGGAAAGAAGTATGTCAGACCCAGGGCTTGAAAGGTAGGTGACTGTGAAAAATGCAAGCTCCCTGACTGAAATAGTAAAAGCAGTCTTTTTAAAAAATACTGTTTCTTTGCCTTTTTTTTTTTTTTTTAAAGATTTTATTCATTTGACAGAGAGAAACACAGGCAGAGAGGGAACACAAGCAGGGGGAGTGAGAGAGGGAGAAGCAGGCTTCCCGCCGAGCAGGCAGCCCGATGTGGGGCTCGATCCCTGTGGGGCTCGATCCCAGGTCTCCAGGACCATGACCTGAGCCGAAGGCAGTCGCTTAACCAACTGAGCCACCCAGGCGCCCCTTCTTTGCCTTTTTAAATACCAGTATGTAGAAGTTAAGCATTTCTTCAATGACTCAGAATCCTCATTATGAACATTAATTATATACTATGCTTTAACATACTGATGCCCCCAGGGTTTATTGGTATTTGTTAGGACTTAGGTTTCAGTGATGCCTGATTGCTGTGCTTTTGCTTTTGTGTTTGTTTGTTTGATTAGAACATGTATTTTTTTTTCCTCTTTCACTTTGAAGACCATTTCTCAGTGCTGGCTGCAGTCACTGTGTCCTCAGAACTTCTGAGGTGCTGTATTAATTTGAACGTGATTTGATGGAGGTTAAGCATCTTACAAAGCCTTGTAACAGTTGTGATGCATGCATTTTCTCATACTAGATTCACAGTGGCAATTTAGATCAGGGATTGGTAAGGTCTGTGAGCCAGCTGTACTCCACTGCCTATGTTTTTTAGAGCATAGGCACATCCGTTTACGTATTGTGTAAGACTGGCTTTTCTAGCGTGGCTGAATTGAGTAGTTGTGACAGAGACCCTATGGCCCACAAATCTAAAATAGTTACTACCTGACCTTTCATATCCTGTGGGCTCTGGAAAACTCCACTGTATGCCCCTGAGGTAGTAGAGTGAAAAACCAAATAATTCTTTAGTTTTATGAAAATAGGCTTTACCTTGTAAACCCCTAAAAAGGATCTTGGGAACTCCCAGAGAACCCCAGGTTCTACTTTGAGAACCACTAATACAGAACATACTGGATTTCAGCAATATCTAAAGTTTTGATGAGTTAAAAACAAAAAATCTTTAAAACAAAGCAAGATGAAAAGTTTTCCAAGTAATCTCTACACCCGTAAAGTAGAATCTCTGCGCTCAAACTCACAATCTTGAGAACAAGAGTCACCAGTTCCACCAACTCAGCCAGCCAGGCATCTCAGAAGTTTTTAATTGTGATGAAATATATATAACATGAACTTTGCCATCTTAACTATTTTGAAAGTGTATGTCTCAGTGGCATTAAATTCACCGTGTTGTACAGCCAAACCCACTATTTCCAAAAGTGTTTTCATCTCCCCAAACAGAAACTCTATCCATTAGGCAATAACTCTCCAGTCCCCTGACCTTACCTCCCCAAGCCCTCGAAATCTCTCATCTCCTTTTCTACCTCTGAATTTGCCTATTCTGGATTTTCATATAAGCGACATCATAACTATATTTGTCCTTTTGTGTTGGCTTGTTTCACTTAGGATCATGTTTTCAAGGTTCATTTATGTTATACCATGTGTCAGAACTTGATTCTTTTTTTTATTTTATTTTATCTCATTTCATTTTATTTTAAAGATTTTATTCATTTATGATAGAGATAGCAAGACAGGGAACACAAGCAGGGGGAGTAGCGGGCAGAAGGAGAAGCAGGCTTCCCACTGAGCAGGGAGCCAACATGGGGCTCCATCCCAGGACACTGGGATCATGACCTGAGCTGAAGGCAGACGCTTAACAACTGAGCTACCCAGGCGCCCCCTTGATTTTTTTTTTATGGTTGAATAATATTCCTTTGTGTGTTTGTGCCACATTTTGTTTATCTACTCATCAGTTGATGGGCACCTGGATTGTTTTCATCTCCTAGCTATTATGAATAATGCTGCTATGAACATTGTGTTCGGTATCTGTTTAGTTTTTAATCTTTTGGGAGTACCTAAGAATAGAGTTTCTGGGTCATAAGGTAATTCTCTGTTTAAATAGTATATCCTCGGGGGCGCCTGGGTGGCTCAGTTGGTTAAGCGACTGCCTTCAGCTCAGGTCATGATCCCGGAGACCCGGGATCGAGTCCCACATCGGGCTCCCTGCTCGGCGGGAAGCCTGCTTCTCCCTCTCTCACTCCCCCTGCTTGTGTTCCCTCTCTGGCTGTGTTTCTCGCTGTCAAATAAATAAAATCTTTTAAAAAAATAAAAAATAAAAAAATAAATAGTATATCCTCACTGAGAAAACATAAACTGTAAAAATATAAGGAAGGAAACCAAAATCACTCTTTAACTTTTTTTTATTGTGATAAAAAATATATATAACATCAAATGTATCATTCTAACTATTTTTAAGTGTGCATTTCTCTGGCAGTTAGTATATTCACATTATTATGCAAAAATAATGTCCACTGTCCATCTCCAGAACTTTTTGATCTTCTTCAACTGGAACTGTTTACCCATTAAACACTGTCTCCCCATCTTCCCCTGCTCTCAGCTCCTGGCAACCTCCATTACAAATTTCTGTCTCTATGAATTTGACTACTCTATTTACCTCATATAATTGGTATCATACAGTATTTGCCCTTTTTGTGACTTACAGTGTTTTCAGGATTCCTCCAAGTTGGAGCATATGTCAGAATTTCCTTCTTTTTTGAGGCTGAACAATATTCTGTTGTATGAATATACCACGTTTTGTTTATCTATAGATAGATAATTGAGTTGCACCTGTTTTTTGGCTGTTGTGAAAATGGACATACAAATCAAAATTACTTTTAATCCTACAATCCAGAGAAATTAGCAGTTAGCATTTTGGTATATACTTCCTTCTTGTATTTGATGTGTAATAAATACACACAGTCATAGATACATAATTCTAATATAGATCTTACTTGAAATAGTTTTTATCCTATTTTTTGTTTTGTTTTGTTCTTTGGAGTTTCTCTCCTTAATAAATTGTTGAGAGCATCTATTCTTATCATTAAAAGTATTTTCAAAAATGCCATTTTAAAATCCTCTAATAGTCCATCACATGGCTATTCCATTTTTAGGTTACTTTCTCAGTGTTTCCATTAATTTTTCATATTTTAGTGTGTGTATTTTAATTGGGAGGGTGAATAGATAGCACATAACATTAAAATATTTGAAAAAATACTTGACTACCACTAACATGCTGTTTCAAGACTGAGACTACACAATTTACACCACTTGTATATTAATCTAAATGTCATTTGTTCCTTGATTTGAGTGATTTTTCTCAATTAATGTGCTGTGTTATCCCTTTCTTTTCACTCTGTATTATTCATTTAGTCCTCATATACTTTGATGTACTTTGGTGGTTTGAGGGGAATATCTTTGAAGTAGAGAACAGTACTTCTGAGCTATTAACTATGACTTGGTTATGGGCAAAGGCTTTATTGGAGACTACAATTTCAGTTAAAACTGAAAGAAATCTCAGTTTTTTGTAAATGTTCTAAGTAATTTTGTTATTTTTCTCTTAACTCACCTTTCCTGTCCCCTCTTTTTCAGAATGACTATCAATGAGTTACCTATATGGATTTTTTAAAGGACAGAACAGTAATGAAATATTTGAAGTACTTGTTACTGAAAATCATGAACATGGACACAAATTCTACCTCTGTCAACTTTTATTTAAATCAGTGAATATTTATGTAAAAAATTTGGCTTAAAAGAGCCATATCTATGTGTATATTTTTTATGTATGACAGAACAAAATATTAATAGTGCTAACTAATGTTCTATTAGAACTAATGTTCTATCTATAAATCTGTATTTATACTATTCCTGACTTAAATTACTCCTAAAAATGTGTTCTTTATACTGAGTTAATATAATGTATTTTTCACATTGCTTTAAAAGTCTTTTTCATAATGAGCCATGATATGTGTATGTAAATATACTTACAGTACTTGTTTTCAGAGTGTTTTTAGTTTTCATGCCTGTGTTTATAGACCATATCTTTAATGCATTCACATGGGATTATCAACTTTAATGCTGTGTTCTCTCACTTAACTTTTTTCTTCTAAATGTAAAATTAATTATTCATCAGTTTGTTGTCTGTCATCAGGGGTAATATATTCAGGTCTATTCTTAACAATAGTAGAGGTCTTGATAAAGTAATGATTACCATATATAATTTGTTAACTGCTAACTGGAAGAACTGTGATGGAAAAGATACATTTGTATATTACAAACAGTATAATATTTTGTTTGTCACATGGACTTTTCATATAACACAAATTCTATCAAAAGCAAACTAAAAGCTGCATTCAGAATTTTGTAAGACAATAGAACAGAAATTTGGGACACTTTTTCGGTAACTAAAATTCCTCCCTGTGTTACCTGAAAATCTCAGAATATAAAAGTATATGGAGTAAATATAGTATTTTGTTAAAATGCCAATATACATTCAGTAATAGCAGTTTTTTGCTTCTAAACCTGTGTGTTTTAATTTATGAGTCTTGCAGAATAGTGGCATGTTAAATAGTAAACCTTTTACAATTAATTTTCAAAGTTGTAATTATAAGGAATTTAGATATATACATACATCAATAGAAGAACAGAAGTACAAAATAGGATGTCAGATACAAAAACTAATTGTGTTTGGACCATACACATCTGAAGAAAATTCAGTTCTCTCTAGGTTTCATTATGATTGAAAAAGAAGAACTTAAGAACTAACATTAAGAAAGTTGAAGAGCAGTTATTTATGATACATTTTGTTTCCTCTTGTGGTTTACTACAGTGGAGTTTGTGTGTGTGTGTTTGTGTGTACATGGGGGTGGACACTGTTGTTTTTCCAAAACTATTATGCCTCATATGTTTGCGTTATGCTCTTTGCAATAATTCACTGTGTATTTGGGTGTGATGTGGTTTACTCTTCTACCATCTTTGTAATTTTATGTATTCTACCTCCTTTGTGTGAATTCATATATCATATAGCAAAATACAAGAGAAATGGGACTATTTGCAATGTCATATGGAAAATCTTTTAATAAATATATGTAAATAAAATAAAAAATAAAAATATCTGTCCCCCCACTCCCCCAAGCAACAGCAAGACATATTGTGTTAATATTTTATTTTTAATGTTTTCTGTAATTTAAAAATCTATAGGTTTAATTGTTATTTTCTTAACCATGTTATTACAATTTTTCTAAATTAGTTTTATTCTAAAATACCAAATGTTCTGACCTTTTATAGATGTTTTTGTTTTAAGTAATTTTAAATTATGCTTGATATATATTTTCCAATAAACTTTCCAGTCAATTTATTTTCTCTTTCTTACAAATAGTTTTCACTTAAGTTTTAGCAATATTCTTAATTGTAAAATTAATTAATTCAAATCAAACTTTGTCATGATAGGATATGGGGAAATCGCTGTGCTTCTGTGCCAGATATTTTTCTGACTTTGATTTATTTCTAGGTAGTTCAAATATAAGAAATTAAGTCAAAGTTTCTGTTTGAAATCCATCTACAAAATGTAAACAAGCTCTCCCCAGTTCTTAGAAGATTTGAGCACCTGACCTACTATCTTTCCACCATTACTACTATCATCAATCTTTTATGTCAGTATCTTCTTAGAACAGTGGTTATTGACCAGGCCTGCACATTAGAGTTACCTGGACAATTTTAATGAAAAACATTTCTAAGCCCTACATTAGTCCAAATAAGAATCTCTAGCAGTGGGGCTAGATCATAAGATGTCTGCCTTCGGCCTGGGTCATGATCCCAGGGTTTTTGGATTGAGACCCACATCAGGCTCCCTGCTAGGCAGGAGGCCTGCTTCTCCCTCTCTCACTCCCACTACTTGTGTTCCCTTTCTAGCTATGTTTCTCTCTGTCAAATAAATTAAATCTTTAAAAAAAAAAAAGAATCTCTTGTCAGGTGTGAGCATTTGGAGGTTTTTTTTGGTTTTGTTGGTTTTTTTAATTTTACGTTCTCTAAGTGATTCTAATGTGTCACCAGATTTAAAGTGTGCTAATTTAGAAACTCGTCCACCAAACTGATTTCATGACCTACTAATGGGACTCAGCCTATGGTTTGAAAACACTGCTTTAGTTTTTATCATTATCTCCAGAAATCTCAGCTGCTAGCATGCCGCTCACCCCCTTTTCTGGGTCACTCTGTCATGCCCAGCTTAACAATTGTTTGACTCTGCAGGATCTCCAGACAATGGATTCTCTCACCTATCCCTTGTCTGGAAGCCCCTTGCTTTCCTTTTTACCTAGGATAGGCATCATTTTCTTTGCATATACCCTAAATTCTCTTATCCTTCTAAACTGAAAACTCAAATCTTGTTTGTATCCAACTGCTCCAACTACACTGCATCTGTACTTAAGCAGCTGAATGGGACTAGACAAAAAACCAACCACGCTTGGGGTGCCTGGGTGGCTCAGTCATTAAGCATCTGCCTTCAGCTCAGGTCATGATCCTGGAGTCCCAGGATTGAGCTCCACATCAGGCTCCCTGCTCAGCAGGAAGCATGCTTCTCCCTCTCTCACTCTCCCTGCTTGTGTTCCCTCTCTGGCTATGTTTCTCTCTGTCGAATAAATAAAATCTTTTAAAAAAAAGAAGAAAAAAACAAGAAAACATGATCCCTGCTGTGGAAAGCAAGAAAAGAGAAAGTATATTAGAAGATGTGAAAGAAGAGGGGTGCCTGGGTGGCTCAGTTGGTTAAGCGACTGCCTTCGGCTCATGTCATGATCCCGGAGACCCGGGATTGAGTCCCACATCAGGCTCGGCAGGAAGCCTGCTTCTCCCTCTCTCACTCCCCCTGCTTGTGTTCCTTCTCTAGCTGTGTTTCTCTCTGTCAAATAAATAAAATCTTAAAAAAAAAATGTGAAAGAAGATAGCAGAAGTAAATCTTTATATAAGAGTAGCCACAATAAATGTAAGTGGATAAATTTCTTCAATTAAGTGAGAGTCAAATTGGATTTTAAGAACTATGTCAGCTACAAGAGAGATGTTTAAAATAAAAAGACACAAAATTTGAAAATAAAAGGAAAAGATTCAAGCACAAGGGAACCAAGAGAATCTAGAGTACTTACCTTATATGGCTAGAAAGAATTTGAGGGACAAGAAAAAAGAAAAAAACAAGGTGTTACATACTGGTGAACAAGAACAACAATAGATCATGGGGTGCCTGGGTGGCTCAGTCATTAAGCATCTGCCTTCAGCTCAGGTCATAATCCCAGGGTTTGAGCCCCACTTCAGGCTCCCTGCTCAATGGGAAGCCTGCTTCTCTCTCTCATTCCCCTACTTGTGTTCCCTTTCTCACTGTGTCTCTCTCTGTAAAAAAAAAAAAGAAAAAAAAAGTCATTACAAACATAAAACTATATGTGCATATCTACATATATAAAATTTCAAGCCCAACAAGCAGAATACATATTTCCTTCAAGTACATCTTATATTTAAAAATGGACCATATATTAGCCCTTAAAGGAATATCTCAAGTTCAAATGGATTAAATAATATAAATCCTTCCTTTGACCATAGTGTATAAAATTAGAAAATAAAAGAATAGAAAAAACTTTATTGTGTTTGGAAAGTAAAAGATGTCTTTCTAAATTATCCTCTGATATAAGTGAAAATGATAAAATGAAATAATTTAGACAAGTACATGATAACAAACCACTAGAATCAAAATTATAGGAGAGAGCTTAAAGTAAGAGAATGGAAAACCATAACTTAAATATGTTAATCAGGAAATAAAAGTCGTTAACAAATGAGCAAGGATTTATTTCAAGAGATTGGGAAAAGGTAACATCAACTCTTGCTCTCTCCCCCTCCTCAAATGAATAGATAAATAAGAACAGAAAACAATGTTAGAGAACAATAACGTTAATCAACCACAAAAGTTGCGATGAACAAACCAAGAGTTGGGTCTATAAAAGGACTGTCAATAAATTTTATTTGAAATAAGACTGATGTTAATATATAAGACTTATCTTGATATAAAATATACAAAATTCAAAACAAGAAAAATAATAAATATGTCAGGTACAAGAAAATGAAAGTATGAAGAATGGTTACGCTAATATAATGTGTGAAATACATAAAATCCATGAAAATAAAAAATGCTGAGATTTGGTACAAGAAATATAGAACTCAATAGAACAATATGTGATAAAGAAATGGAGAGATAGTCAAACATAAATGTACGGGGTTGTATTTTTCCTTAGTTATAAGCTAATAAACATATTCCTGTTTACTAGATGCTGGTAGAAAACAGGAGACTCCTGGGTCAGGGACAAAGGCCTTTATTACTCACGGTACAGCAAGCAGCATAAGCATCATGTCTGTCCTGGTTCTCCATAACCCCCAAACACCACAGGGGGAAGGAGTGCAGAGGGGCCCAGATGAATACCAACATGCAGAGTTTCCTGTCTCAACCCAGAAACACTAAGGTTAGGGAATCCATTTCTTTTATAACAAGCAAGAAGTAACCCTGCTCTTTGTCCAAGAAGGAGACATTGCCACATCCCTCCATGTTGCTCACAGCAAAGGCAATGCTCCTTGTAAACACAATAATGAAAAATGGTGTGAGTTAGGATTGATTAGGGTCTTGCATTCTTAGCATGCCCACAACAAGAACATACAGGAATGTTGAGAGTCCATGGCACCCTCTCCCAAGGATAATCCACATCTTACTGTATATGTTCTTGGCCAAACTTAAGGTTTTTTTGTTTTTTTTTTCTTTTAAGATTTTATTTATTCGACCAGGAGAAACACAGCCAGAGAGGGAACACAAGCAGGGGGAGTGAGAGAGGGAGAAGCAGGCCTCCTGCCGAGCAGGCAGCCCGACGTGGGGCTCGATCCCGGGTCTCCAGGATCATGACCTGAGCTGAAGGCAGTCGCTTAACCAACTGAGCCACCCAGGCGCCCCCAAACTTAAGGTTTTATGTAAGTGTGGCACTCCATTGGTCATGCTGCTTAATCTGACCAACAGAGGCTGGGACAAAACCTGTTCAGTTTGTCTCATATAGTATGATTCTAAGCAGCAGGAAGAGGCTAACCGATGGTACTGACCTCAATCATGCTTCCCAGGATCCCGGACACGGCTGACTGAATAAAATGGGGAGCGGTGGGTATTATTTTAGACATCCAGGATGAAGTCTAAGGTCAATCTGTTATTCATTATGATTCTTGCAACATAAACTGATCTGCTAATTTGTGGTAGCATTGTCAATGGGTCATTAGATGAGCCAAAAAATAGATGAGCCTCATCCACAATGGAGAGATACTCTATGGCCATCTCTCCCCCACTTACAGATAGACCTAAGTGTCACAAGTCGCTCTAGTTCGGAGTTTATTTTGAAACTTGATTTGGATCAACATTACATCATTATATGACAACATTACATCAAACTTTACATTGGTTTGGTTACAAAACATGGGCCATGTCACTGATAAGCCTACATGGCATAAACCAAGCCTGCTCAGCAGTCAGGAGAAGCCTATGAATTTACATCAGTTAGATTTTTAAAAAATCGTACCAAAAAAAAATAAGATTGTACTGGTCTGTGTGTTTGTACAGAGGCAAGGAAGAGTCCATATTTGGCATTAAGTGTAACAAGATGGCTGAAAAGCAGCTACACCCAGGTGAATTTTTCTGTTCCCATGGCATGTGGACAAGGATGACCGATACAGAAGCAGGCTAGATTGCCAGCCACTGCAGTCTCTTGATTCAGGCAGACCATATGATTTTTTTGCCAGGCTGCAGTGTAGGCTCTTTGTAGGGGACAAAGAAAGCATTCATTGCTATTGGTTGGGCCCCGTGCAAAGATTGCTGATTTGTGGATTAGCAGATATAAAGGACCAAATAGAAAGCCTGTTCCCAAAAAGTCCCACAAGATGCTCAACTTCCTTCTGGTTGGGGTATGGCTGAAGATAGAGCCCTTTATCCTGAGGTGCCAAAGGATTTGAGCCTTGTGAATCTGCCCCATACAGTCCCAAGGAGCTACACTTGTCAAACAGACCTCTGAATTTTGTAGGGGTTTATCAGCCACCCCTGGTGGTGTAAGTGTGAGAGTCAGAGGCCTTGAAATGGACTCTTCTGACTTGCCAACCAACAGGATATCATCTTCAGGTGGAAAACTGTGAAAACAGAAGGTAAGAGGCATCCGTGCTAAATCCTGGCTCGCCTGCTAGTAACAAATGGCAGCAAGTTTGTCCCGTGAGCATGTCTCTATTTTTTGCTCTACCATGATTGGGATAATCCCCTCTGACTCTTGTGGGATCGGAATATAAGCATTTAACGCCTCAATTCCTCTATTCATTCAGATGAGCAAGCAACAACAGTGCATTGAATTACACCAAAGAGTGTCACTAAGAAGTCATATTAGCTTGTGTTCCCCATTTACAACCCTGTCCAAATGCCATCTGTTACATCTAAGCATCCTTTGGACCATGTAGGATGGTGACTTAGATGCCGAGGGAGCTATAGAAATTTGAGTTCCTCCCCTCCCTGAAGTGTCTCAGTATATTTGTACAGAGTGTGTGTAGCCTTCAGTCTTCCATGGGAACAGGGAGACCCTGACCCAATCATTTGGTTCCTTAAGGTAACAGGACTTTTTCTGAGGTCAGGACAGAGGAGGGAAAAGTTAGAGGGCACAGAGAATGGCTCTCTTCATCAGGCAAGGGCTTGTGTTGGTTTTTATTTTCAAGGGGCTGAGGGTGGCTCTGACTCAACCAAACAAAACCAAAATTCTGGATCCTTCCTGCTGACGTCATTTATTTCAGCTTTAGAGCTCTCTTTTTTTTTTTTTTTTTTAAGATTTTATTTATTTGACAGAAACATAGCGAGAGAGGGAACACAAGCAGGGGGAGTGAGAGAGGGAGAAGCAGGCCTCCTGCCGAGCAGGGAGCCCAATGTGGGACTCGATCCTGAGTCTCCAGGATCATGACCTGAGCGGAAGGCAGTTGCTTAACCAACTGAGCCACCCAGGCACCCCTGGAGCTCTCTTGAACTAGCAGCCAAAGTCATATTGCCTTCTAACTGGGTTCCTAGGGTTCCTAGGGCTTACTGTTCCAGTGTCCTGATGATATCTCGTCGCCCACCTGAAGGGGAGAACACCATTCAGACAGCTTGTTTTCAACCCACCTCTCATGGCTCAGACTCTAAATATTCATTTACAGGACTGAATAAAATACCGTAGGACTGTTGGGGACTGTTGGGTGAGAATGTTCACTACTAGTTTCTGTGTAATCTCATGTCCCTTTACCTCATCATTTCTCTTCCAGGTAGCCACATCTGTCAGCGGCCTATCCTTATTGCCCAAACTGTGACAAACTTGTGAGTGGTCTGAGATTCTTGTCCTATTCTCAGCCTGGCTGGTTAGCCTGTCACAGGTTCATGAGTGCCAGCAGAAGACATGAGACTTCTGGGTCGGAGACAAGCCTCTTTGTTACTGCACACGCAGCAGGCAGCCAGTGTTTTACTGGATTAAAGCACATTTCCTCATGTCCCCAGATTCCACAGGGACCACACAGGTAGACCGAGATGGATGCTGCACATAGAGTGGATTTATATCATAGCCAATGAATGAGAATTTAGGAAACTTCTATCTTCTGTAAGAGGCTTCAAGCAAACCTGCCCAACCATCACCCTGGGGGAGACATTATCTTTTTTTATAGTGGACAGCAAACAAAACTGCCCCCTGGTCTGGAGTGACACTATCTCTATCTTCCAAAGCTAAACAAACATCCCTGAAAGATAATCCAGGAGAAAAACTGTCAGGGCCTCTAAGGCAGAGGCAGAATGAGAACTCCATGGAAAATTACCTCCCAATGCTTCCAATATTAACCTCCTTTATTGTCATAAAGTATACATAAAATACAGCATATTAACAAACTTTAAGTGTACAGTATGAACTCTGATTAACGCACTTTTGATTTTCTAGTATTTATTCAGAATTTTTTTTTTAATCTCTGCTTATAAGTGTGACTGACCCATAGTCATCTTTTGAGGGAAAGCAACATTGTCAGCTTCAATGTCGTGGTTATGTTGACTTCCTAGAATGAGTTATGAAACGTCGCTTTTTGCATGCTCTGGAATTCTTTGCATTACATGAGAATTGTTGGCTCCTTGAAAGTTTGTTAGAGCTGACTCATGAAATCACCTGGGTAGGAATCTTTTTTTGAGGAAATCTTTGCCCACCTTTTCAGTTTTTTCAACAAATATTGATCTATTCAGGTAGTCTCCCCCTTCTTAAGTCAGTTTTGATAATTCAGTTTTTCTGGAAAATCTGTTCCATCTAGATTTTTTAAAAAATCCATACCTTCGTAATTTCTCTTTTCTTGTGAAAAGTGTGTGTGTGTGTGTGTGTGTGTGTGTGTGTGTGTGTGTCTTCACTGATTGACCAAAGACTGGTCAATTTTTTCCCTAAGAATCAACTTTTTATTTTGTTGATCAAATCTACTACTTGATTTGTTTTCTGTTTCATTGATTTCTCTTTTCATTCCTTCCTTGTTTCTATTTTTTTTGGTTTTATTTTCATTGTCACATTATATACTTAGTTCATTTTTAATCTTTCTTATTTTCTAATCTATTCATTAAAGGCTACAACATTTCCTCTGAGAACTTCAGGATCTACCCCCTCATGGTTTTTAGTCCTTATTTGTCATTGCTTTCTAAATAGACTTCATTTCAGTTCTGAATTATTTCTTAACTGGGGTCCCTACATAATTTTATCATCCAGATTGGGACACTTTTGCAATGAAATATATATATATATACATATATTTCATATATGTATCATATCAATTATATACATATATTTCATATGTCAGGACAACAGGTAAAAGCAGGTAAAAGTCAGGGCTATTCTGGGTGAAGAAAAAAATATGCTTATCCTATTTTTTTAAAGATGCATCTATTTATTTGAGAGAGAGAGAGAGAGCATGAGCAGGAGGGGCAGAGAAAAGGGGGAGAGAATCTCAAGCAGACTCCATGTTGAGGGCGAGCCCAGCAGGATGCTTGATCTTACAACACTGAGATCATGACCTGAGACAAAACCAAGAGTTGGACACTTAACCAACCACACCACCTTGGCACCCCTATGGTCACCCTATTGTTAACACAAGAGTTATTTAAAAAGTTTAAAATTTTCACATAGTAGTTACAAATTTTATATTCAATAGAATTTTGATAAGTGACTGTGGTCTGCATGGATCTCATTTTTTGAAATTTATTGAGGTTTGTGTTTTCTTGGCCTAAAACTTGATTAGTTTTTGTGACTGTTTCCAACAGTTTTGTTTTGTACAGAATGCCTATTTTTTGTTAGTTGGGTACATATCTCTTGATATCTTTTATTTTTATTATTTTTTTATCTTAAAGATTTTATTTATTTATTTGAGATAGAGCAAGGCAGTGAGAGAAAGAGAGCAAGCATGAGCAGGGTAGAGAGGCAGAGGAAGAAGGAGAAGTAGGCTCCCCATTGAGCAGGGACCCTGAAGTGGGACTTGATCCCAGGACCCTGAGATCATTACCTGAGCCAAAGGAAGACACCTAACTGACTGAGCCATCCAAACTGTATGATTTAATGATTTTTATTATATTCACAGAGCTGTGCAGCCATTATCACAATCAATTTTAGAACATTTTCATCAATTCCCAAAGAAACCTTGGACCAAGAGTTAGTCATCATTTCCCCCTAACTTTCTCCCCTCCAACCATGAATTTATTATTGTCTGTATAGATTAACCTGTCATACAGGTTAATTTGGTATAAATGGAATCATATAATATGTGGTCCTTTAGGTCTGGCTTCTGTTACTTAGCATAAGGTTCTTAAGGTTCATCCATGCATTACCATGTATCAACATTTCATTTCTTTTAATCACCAAATACTATTCCATTGTATGGCTAATAGCACATTTTGTTCCATCTAGTTATCAGTTGATAGACATTTGGATTGTTTCCACTTTTTGGCCATAAACATTCATGTATCTGTTTCATATGGATGTGTTTTCATTTGTTTCTTCTTTTTTTTTAGGTTTTTATTTATTTATTTGACAGAGAGAGACACAGTGAGAGGCAACACAAGCAAGGGAAGTAGGAGAGGGAAAAACAGACTTTCTGCTGAGAAGGGAGCCCCCAACACGGGGTTTGATCCCAGGACCTCAGGATCACCACCCGAGCCAAAGGCAGACACTTAACTGACTGAGCCACCCAGGTGCCCCTGGATGTTTGCCTTTTAATTATTGCATTGGAGAAGTTCTTTTTTTTTTTTTCTTTTTGGCTAAGAATTCTATTCTTATGAAGAGTTCTATGCATATATGTGAACTACAAAAAGCACTGAGACTACCTTTCCAGGTGTCTTCTCTGAGCTAGTCCCATACAGAGCAGCAACCTGTCACCTAGAAGCTTATTACCCAAACAGCTACTTCTTCCACAGTCTCTGCCACCCGGGCCCACTGGCCCCCATGTGACCACAAAGGAGCTAGCTCCCCCGAGGAAGAGGCTGCATCAAAAGGTCCACTCATTGTCAAATGATCCTTTATTGAAATATTTTCCTTTGTAGTTAACTAGCTGGGCATTCCACGGCACCACTGTTGATGTCATCTCTGCTGTCCGGAGGGTGGTGGCCATCAACATTGCAGCCCACAGACTGGGCAGTCCCCAGGATCTCTTTAATGGTTCCAGAGAGTTCTCTGGCTAAAGATCGATATCACATCTGTCGGGCAATATTGACAATCTCATCAAAAGTGATATTTCCACTGTGCTTAATGTTTTTCTGCTCCTTTCTGTCTCTTGATGGTTCCTTGAGGGCTTTGATAATCAAGGCAGACGTGGAAGGTACCACTTCAGTCTAGGCCTGTCTGTTCTGAATGGTCAGTTTCACTGTAATCCTTAGTAATCACCAGTCGCATCGGCGATGTCATCACCAATCTTTTTTGGAGACAGACCCAGAGAGCAGATCTTCCAGGACAGGGCAGACATGGCACTTACTTTGCCACCAGTGCACTTCAGGTACACAAGTTTGATCTCGCTGGGGTTAAACTCAGGCGGCATTGCAGAGGTGGCTGGTGTCGGATGAACCCGGATTCGGAAGACAGTTGCACCTTTGCCTCCTCCCAGCAGAAAACCAAAAGACCAGAAGTGGAAAATTCTTTATATGTTCTGTCTACAAGTCTCTTTATCAGAGATATGATTTTCAAATATATTTTTATGCTCTTGATGGTATCATTTGTAGCACAAACATTTTTAATTTTAATGTAGTTTAATTTAATTTAATTTTTTTTGTTGTTGCTTGCACTTTTGGGTGTTGTCTAAGAAACCACTGTCTGATTCAGGGATGTAAAAATTTCTTCCATGTAAATTTACTTCTCCTAAGAGTTTTATAGTTTTAGCTCTTACCTTTAGGTCTATGATCCATTTTGAATTATTTTTATAAATAGTGTGATATAGCCGTCCGGCTTCATTCTTCTGCATCTGGAGATCCAGGTGTCCCATATGATTTTTTAAAAAAATTAGTATTTGCCAAGTATACCCTTCTATTACTTTATTTTTAGATACCATCATAACTTTGTAATTTAGATGTTAGATATGTGAGATACAACAGTTATCCCCATCTTACAGATTTGATGAAGTGTCTGAAGTTGAATGACAGACCCATGCACAGAGACAGAAAGGACAATCAGAATAGGATAAGCGTTCTGATTTCTCACCCCACCCTCTGAACCACTTAAATAAGCCCACCTTACTCACAGTAAATTCTGAATGTTCACAACAGCTCATCACCTGGAGTGGTCAGGAGGGAATTAGTAAACTTATGCCTGATTAATGGAAACTTTCAAAATGATGATATACGTCAATTTTCTCACTTTAGAGATCATGGCCATTGGGCAGACACAAGAGGGCTCTGAAAAAGTTGCCAGGGACAATTAAGACCCTCCTTTTTTTTTTTTTTTTTTTTAATTAAGACCCTCCTACACCACAGTATTTCTACTAACCTTAGCTTTTCCCTATCTTTTGTCTTTATTATTCATATGACTTTTGTTTGCACACTCTTTTGTAATTCAGTTCATTAGTCTCTCCACCCAGTGAAAGATTTTGTTATTGTACTCCTTTACTGAGCACTAAGAAAATTCAATGTTAGTATACAGGGAAGGATTGATAAACAGACATGTTGGAGAACAGAATCAAGAGGCTTTGGAAGTCCACGGTCTAACTGAGGGGTTCTTAAATTGGCACTATTGACATTTTGGACTAGATAATTCTTGGTTGCAGGGCTGACCTGTGCATTGCAGGATGTTCAGCAGCATCTGTGGCTTCTACCCACTAGATGCCAGTAGTGGCACCTGCTAATCAGCTATGGCAACCAAAAATGCCTCCCAAGGCTGCCAAATGGCTCCTAGAAGGCAAAATTACTCACAGTTGAGAACTACTGATTTAACCATATAATCTCTTTCTCACATCTTTTCCATACCCCTGCTACAACACTTAAGTGGTTAAATATTTTAAAAATTCCTCATGTTCTGCATCTTTTGTATTATATTATGGTCTCTGAAAATCTAGGTCTTAACTGAAAGGCAGCTATTTTTTTTAAAGATTTTATTTATTTATTTGACACAGAGAGAGAGACAGCACAAACAGGGAGAGTGGAGGAGGGAGAAGCAAGCTTCCCACTGAGCAGGGAGCCTGATGCTGGGCTTGATCCCAGGACTCTGGGATCATGACCTGAGCTGAAGGCAGTCACTTGACCAACTGAGCCACTATTTCAAAAAGTGGAACAATGGGCTGATACCTGGTTCACTGTGTCACACTATTATAACAGCCCGTATGTAGTAAGTATAAACCAATGTGTTTGAAATGTGAGGGGAAACAACAGCACCTGTCAAAAGTGGTGCCTGATAGCATCTGAATTCTTCTTTTTTAAAAGTTATATAATTTTTTAAAAAAAGAGTTTATTTATTTGACAGAGAGAGACATAGGGAGAAGGAGAATACAATCAAAGGGAGAGGGAGGAGCAGGCTCCCTGCTGAGCAAGGAGCCAGATTCAGGGCACTTCCCAGGACATTACCTGAGCCAAAGGGGATGCCATCCAGGAACCCCTAGCTTCTGATTTCTGAGGCCCATGAGACAGACACAAAGTCCAACTAGAAAATTCTATCATGAGCATTAAATTCCCTAGAACTCTTTCAATATTTGAAGGCTGTATAATTCAGGTACTTTGCCCTGCAAATTTAAAAGATAGTAGATCTATACTTGATTAATGTAAATTTGAATTTTTGCAGAGTATGTTTTCATGTAGTTGGTAAGACTAAATATGTCAAGATAAAGATCTCAGTTATATGTGCTACACAGATTTAATTTTTGGCCCTGAGAACTCCTGTGCTACTGGATCAAATCAGAAAGATTTTTTTTCCAGTCTAGTGTAGTTAATATACAATGTCAGTTTCAGGTGTACAATATAGTGATTCTCAAATAAGAAGGAACTTGCTCAACCCCTTGTAAAATTGTTCATTATGCTTATTTGGAATAAAGCAGACATCAATTAAAATATGTAAGCACTGAACAACTGAATTTTATCTATATTCACAAAAGTACACGACCATATTTTATGCTGGTAATTAAAATATTTATTCAAAAAAACCCAGTTGGATAATGCACTAGGTTCTCCCAGTATCAAAGTTTATTCTTTGAAGTCATGCACTTGCATTATAATTACTGGCTCTGTTTTTGGCAGAGTATCTAGCTCGGGGTATCTGGCTCAATAACGAGTACTTCTAAGGGTTACCTTTTTTTTTTTCTTTTTAAGATTTTATTTATTTATTTGACAGAGAGGAGAGATCACAAGTAGGCAGAGAGGCAGGCAGAAAGAAAGGAGGAAGCAGGCTCCCTGCTGAGCAGAGAGCCTGATGATGCGGGCCTGGATCCCAGAACCCTGAGATCATGGCCTGAGCCGAAGGCAGAGGCTTAACCCACTGAGCCACCCAGGCGCCCAACGGTTACCTTTTTAAAAAAAGATTTTATTTATTTATTAGAGAGAAAGAGAGAGAGAGAGCCCCTAGGAGGCGGGAGGAGCAGAAGGAGAGGAAGCAGCAGATCCCCGCTTAAGCAGGGAGCTGTCACAGAGGATTTTTTACTTTGTTTCCAATTCCCTGACTAATAATGATACTGAATGACTTTTAGCATCTTTGCATGCACAGTGAAGGCAAAGATCACTAGAAACTGATTTCGAAGTTCCAGTGAAACAGTCAAAGCAAAAACAATGGAGAAAAAGTCTCCGTGTTTGCAGTTAGGCCACAAAAGAAAAAGTTAAAATATTTTCCTTAAAATATCAAATTCAATATTTGATTTCATTATGGCTGGGGACAATAATACCCACTGTCAATGTCACTGTTCCGATATACAGAAGCTCAGCAAAGCAATTTTGAGCCTTTCTATGTCTGTGGGACATTTTTCAACTTGTTTGATGTCCAGGAGTTCCAGTGCTCTCTCGCACTGTTGGGGCTCTGCGGGGGGAAGCTTCCTCCGGAGCCCAGGTGGCTCCCATTCGCCCAGGTACCAGAGAGCGGCTTTGCCTGCCGCGGGGTGATGACTAATGGTCCCGGGTTCCGACTCCACGCGAGCCTTCCTGCCAGCCCACCCCAGCAACCTTAGACCACAGGCGTTGGGTGGTCCGGACCTCGAGCCATCCCCTGCAGTGCCGGGAAGGCTTTCATCAACCCCACACCCTTCGCTCGGCTGGCTCCCGGTCCCTGGGCACCTTCAGGCAGGGGAGCTGTTTGACCCGTGCCCTTCCGGGCGGGCGCGAGAACTCGGGCGCCTGGTGCCCGGCGGCTGTCTGCGGTCCCGGGCGAAGCCGGGCGGGGCAGCGGCGCGGGTTCGAGCGGCTGAGGCGCCGGCGGAACACGTGACCACGCCGCACGGGGCCGGGCGCGCAGTGCCGCGCGGCGGCGGCGGCCGGGAGAGCAATGGAGGCCGCGGCCGCCTGAGGGGCGGGTTCGCTGCTGGTGCTGCTGCGGAGGCTGCCGGTGCGGAGCAGCCGCCGGCTTGCTCGCGTCCGCCGCCGGCGCAGGACCTCCGCTCGCGGTCCAGTCGCTCTGCCAGCCGCGGCGCCAGGCGGGGACTCAGGTGAGCGCCCTGTCGGCCCGCGGCCGGAGCCAAACAATGGGGACAGCGGGCGGGATTTTCTCCTGCACGCGCGACCCCCCGGGCTGCGCCCCCGTGACGCCCCGGGACTCCCGACCTTCCCCTTGCCCAGGGGGCGTGGGCTCGGTGTGGCCGACCCGGGGACTTCGGGGCGGTGTCCCCACGTGTCCGATGCGGACCCTCCCCGAGGAACGGGAGGTGGGTGTGCGCCGCTTTGGATCTCCTGTGAAGGAACCTGCGGCCGGGCTGCGCCCCGGGAACTTGCCGAGAGCGTGGGACCTTCTCATTCCCTATTTCGTTCCCGCGCAGCGGCATCCCCGGGACCGCGTCCCTGCTGCGGCGGGGGCAGAGCGAGACCTCGCCGTCTGGGATCTCAGACGCTGGCGGTGCTCAGCCCTCTCCCCACGCCGGCGCTGCATTGCTTTGTTTAACCTCTGCCAAGCCATTTCGCACAAACTCTTGTTGCCCCAGTTC
The DNA here is from genome assembly GCA_004023965.1 of Spilogale gracilis. Lineage (NCBI taxonomy): Eukaryota > Metazoa > Chordata > Mammalia > Carnivora > Mephitidae > Spilogale > Spilogale gracilis. The sequence continues at coordinate 28,680 of PITA01007500.1, read as the reverse complement.
TGATGAGCCCCAGTTTGATGGCTGAGGCAAGACAAAGGTTCTCCCTGTTTACCAAGGGCTGGAGCCGGGAGACTGCACACTGCCACTGGTGTAAAATGTGTTTTTCTTATCTTCTCCCAGGCGTTCTTGCGATGGTTTTCCTGGTCCTGTAACCGTCATTTCTTGCAGAGGTCTGTAGTGGTGAGATTGGACCTCCTAACCCGACGGATACGGTAGGTGGGGTATGGCTTTTATTCATGGTTATCAGTAAACAGAAGGGCAGACGTTTACATTTTGTTTGTTGTTCTCAGAAAAGAGGCATCGTAATATTTTTTGAATTCTGGATTTTAAGAAAGAATATATATATAAAGACACATTGATTCAGTAGGTGAAGGAGGGTGTGAGGGGGAAACCTAGTAACTGTGACCATGTGTTGTGAAATTTTAATATGGTTTTATGAATAATGGCCCGGAAACTGATCTGGTGTAGGTGAGGGAGTGTGAGAATGTTTGGGGTGGGGGGGTGGGGTGGGTGGTGATGGAGAGGGAGTGGTTAGAATACAAAGGATAAGGTAGTTTTAGTAAACGGTTCTTAGTAAATAACTTGTAGCAAATTTTAGTTCATTAAGTGGTCTGTAAATCGTTCATCTGTAAAAATCACCTATTTTAGTTGTGGAATTATATAGAAAATGGCTAACAATTATTTGGTATTGTATGTGCCTTGGGAATCTGAATGCAACAATCAGTTTTGAGTAATTTTAAAATGTCAACAAAGGAAATACACCTTCACTGTTGCCTCCTTTATGGGAAAACTGAATCCTAGTTCAATATATTCAACAGAAAATTGCCTGTAAGAAAAGAAATTTCAAAGGCAGGTTTTTAAAAGAAATATTTTGAAAAATGCATCTTGTTTAGGTGATATGGTTGCATTCTGGATTACTTCAATTCAGAAATAAAGGGAAAAAAATCATGTTACTAGATTGCCCCTTTCCAGTATTAAAATGTATTTTCTTCAAAACCTTATTTTTACTGTCACTTCTGACATTGAGAAACTTTCATGCTAAAGATTTAGTATTAGCAATAAATTTGAAGTCAAGGAAATAGTCATACTTGACATACCAGGCATTTGGTACAGGAAACAAAAGCTTTGTAGTCTTTTCTCAACTATAACACACTATAATAAATGTAAGCTATTACTGCTGGATGAAGAAGTATTTTACAAAAACTCATTGAAATTAATATGAAATTCTCTAGGGCAAGGGACAATTTGTAGTCCTTTTTTGTAGTCCACATTTCTAACTTGACTTATGGTAGGTGTTCAATAAATAGCTATGGAAAGAATGAATAAATGAAAAATTAAAAAAATGGATAAAACATGCATACAGATTAAATTGATTTGCTTCTTTTTGTTTAATGAACAATTACTGAAGGCCTATTGTGTGTCAAAATTGTGCACAGTGTTTCCACATATAGTTTATAAAAGCCTGGTGACCTTCCTTTTTTTGATCATTTTTGATGTATGTTTCTATGAAGAATGGAGTCCTTTGGGTGGTATTAATGATCATCTTACTGCCTAGCACGCTGAAGCATTTCACTTGTTGTATGTACATATACTTTCTCACAGTGGCCTATGGGAAGACAGGCCAGATACTATCATTCCTGTTTTGTAGGTGAGGAAATCCAGACACAGCGAGATTAAATGACTTGCCAGCTCTTTGCCACTGAAGCAGCAATGCCAGGGACAGAAGCTTTCATGCCTAGTGTTTTCACCTCTGAATCACACTGCCTTTTTCAAGATATACTGTATTCTAGAAAATCACTTTCAAATGAGCCTTCAAGAAAAAGTCTAACTTTTGAGTAACTTTTATATAAGGAAAACTTATATTTTACAACCTTGTAATTACCGAAGTGGTTAAATGTGTGAATTCTAGAGTCAGGTGACTAAATTTGAACCCTGGATTAAGTAGTTGCTAGCACTGCATTTTTGGCAGGTGACTAAATATCTCTAAGTCTCAGTTTCCTCATCTGTAAAATGGTGGAAGTAATGGTACTTAGAGGGTTTGGGGAAGGATCATATGAAATCATGTATGTGCATAGCACAGTGTCTAGCACAAACTAAGCGTTCAGTGTCAACTGATTATTTTTATTATTATTATAATGTAAAGCAGTGGCATTTATTTATTTTTTAAAAGATTTATTTATTTATTTTAGAGAGAGCACAAGCGATTGGGGGAGGAGCAGAGAGGGAAGGCGAAGGAGGGGGAAAGAATCTCAAGTGGACTCAGTGCCAAGCGTGGAACCTGAGTCAGGGCTCGGTCTCATCACCCTGAGATCGTGACCTCAGCTGAAACTTACTCTGATGTTTAACTGACTAAGCACCCCAGGCACCCTTAAAGCTATGGATTTTAATTTTTTAAAAAATTTTTGCACAGTAAGAGGGGAATTTTATATTGCCATCCAATATACAGACACATTACAAATATGTTTAAAAGACATTCATGAATCAATGCTTAAACTTCCTATGTGCAATGCATTCTTATATTTTTATTCTATCTTATTTAAAAATGCTGGTTAAGAGGCACTAAATGATTTTAAATTCCCTTAATGGGTAGGACCTCAAGTTTGAAATGCGCTAATGTAAGGGATGATCAGGTTAAGTGAAAGAAAAATCTTTAATGAATCTTTATATTTTTTCCTTTTAATCATTTACATCATTTGGAATGATTATTAAATTACACTGAAAATAGATTCTTAAATATTTTGTAGTAATTACAGTCATTATTGAGTATCATGATCTAGGTACTGTGGTAAGCAGTCTATTTATATATGTTATCTAATTTAGGGCTCACACCAGCGTGTGATTTGGCCCTGTGCTTCCATTTGATAATTGAGATTAAGACTCAGAAAGGTTTTATTAACTTGCCCAGGGTCTTAAAGTTAGTAGAGATGAAGCAAGAATTTATACTGAGTTCTGTTTGACCCCAGAGTTCTCTGCAGTCTCATCCTGTTCCAGTGTTCTGTCAAAGTGATTGCTATAGATCTGTCATTCTTTTTATGTAAATTTGAATGGCAATATCAAGAATTTACCCCTTCTGGTACATCTTCTGTAGTCTCCTTTGAAAAGACCCATTTGAAGAAATTTTTAACTTAGTAAAGTAAGAAAGCATATTGGGTAGACTAGTAATTCATTTTGACTTTGATGTATATATTTTGGAATAGCTTCTTAGGTTTTTACGATAGAGTCAATTAATTGGTCAGTTTTATTGAACACCCAAAGGTTTAATATGTCTTCAAAAGAGACATGAAATAGCTGTGTAACTATAAAAAGACTTCATTACGGATGAATGTCAGCTTTTGTTAAGGCACAAAATGAAGACTTAAGAGCTAGGAAAAACATTTTATAGTATATTGATCTGTCTCACACTCACCGGCAGTAAAAGTATTTATTTTGTAAAGTACTTGAAAGGAAGCACAACTAACTGCCCTATACATTTTTTTCTTTTCTTTTCTTTTTTTTTTTTTTTTTTTTTGTATTTCAGTTCTTTGCAAGGCTTTCTTAATTTTTAGCAGTATTTTAATTTTTTGATTTTTGGGAGTTTCCTCTTTTAAAACTATAGTCAGAAAGAAAGCACATTTTAAGGGAATGTATTTTATAAATAGTACTTAAGAACTTACAGATATTTTATTTTAAATGAGAGTGGAAAAGTAGATTTCACTGTTTCTTTCACACTTACCATCTTATAGATTCAGATTTTGTAGTGTCTGGTTACCTATTGCTGTCCACGTGTAGGAGTGTCTCGTATAAATGAGATGATTACCAGGCTTTTAAAAATAAAGAAATACTGCTCCTGCTTTTGCTTTATAGTGTCTCTGTGCCTGGAGCTTTAAACTTTTAACTGTATGTTTAAACAGTTTATTTGTCGAATTAAGGTGAGTCTTTTCAAATTTGATAATTTTAAAATTAGAGTTTGTGTAGATCGTGATATGTTAGACAAAGAACAGCAGTTTCATGGTTTATTTATGTGGTTTGAAAATCCATATGTCTCTGTTAGTCGTCGTTTTCTGTTAAGATTAAAGTGAATATACTGTTTTATTTATTGTTGCATATCAGATTTCATCCTTAGGTTAGCCCTCAAAAAATTGTTTTGCCCCTAATGAAATGTGTACAAATTTGGTAAGCTTACATCTTATGCTTAATTTATTAGCTTATTCCTTTTGTCTAACACTTGACCCTGAGTGAATTGGTATAGTTTCTGTGAGCATCAAGAAACATTCCAGCTATTGAATCGTTGGTGTAATTTGATACTAACCTTGGTTACCATTATATTTTGTACTATTATTCTTTTCTTTATTGAAGTGTAATTGCATACAATGTTTTTAGTTTTAGATGTACAATAAAATATAGTGCTATTACTCTCCATGTGAAAATTCTTAGCGATAAGAGCACAATCAGTTTAGATGATTATTCTAGTGGCTTTGAGGGAGAACCACATGCGTATATTAGATTTACATGTGTGTGATTTCCATAGATACATGAGAAGCGCAAGATGATAAACTCTTGATCCATAAAATAAAAAAAATCCTTAAGTAACTTGGTGGAAATAAAAAAAAACTGAGTAAAAACTTTTAAAAGATTTGAATGTCTTATAGTTATCAGAAACATTTAAGAAGCCAAACAACCCATTTGAGCGGGAGGGGTTTGTGGGAGATAGGGAGGGAAAAAATGAAACAAGATGGGACCAGGGAGGGGGACAAACCATAAGAGACTCTTAATCTCAGGAAACAAACTGAGGGTTGCTAGGGGTGGGAGGGAAGGATAGTGTGGCTGGGTTATGGAAAAAATAAAAATTAATTTAAAAAAAGAAGCCAAACAACCTAATCATGTGTAATAGCTTTTATATTGTAGTAAATTTGCACGTGAAAAGTTGATTCCATTTGAAATGTGAAAACGAAAAGCAGAAATATTTTCCATCAGATTTTTCACCAGCTCTTTCAGATGTTTGTAGAATTTTTCAAAAAATGTATTTTAAGGCTTAAGAGGAAATTTCAGTAAACTTGCTTCTAAAACTTGTACTATAGTAAATATTAAGTGTTTGAGGGAAAGATTCAGAAACTGCATCCCTGAAACACTTGGGGATATTTAAATCAGATGTAAGTACTCAGCTCATTAGAGACAGGTTGTTAAGATGTAAAACAGGTAGCAGCTGCTCAGAGGAATTATTCCCAGTAACAAGAAAGGAAGGGACAATTTACTAAAACGGTGTTGGGTTTATACCGGGGAAGGTAAGAACATTCCACCCAGATGGCCCCTGGCCTCCCTGGTGAGGGATTGGCTGGCACTAAGGGAAAAAAAGGGAACAGGCAGGGAGGGGGGATGCAATAGAAAAATTTGGTTATAATTTAAATCTGAGATAAGCTGGATTCCATATATAATCTGTGAGAATTCTTGTTAACCCGTGATTTATAATTTTTAACCCATGGTTTCCTCACGGAAGAAACATAGAAAAGAAGGGCAATGGTCCTATGATCACCGTTTTTGGAAAGAGGAACATCAGTACGCTGAAACCCCTTGACAAAGCCATTTTGCTCTTAGGTGGGGGCTACAGCTTATGTTCTTAGGAAATTTGTGACTGTGAATTCCAGAGTGCTTTAAATGAGGTATGCAAGATTTTCTTCTTTTGAAAAGTTCTTAATAAATTTAGAGTGACTTTCTCTAGCAGAGAATTGTGGCAGACGCAGTGAGCTTTCTTGGCACTCTTAGTAATGCAGCTCCCCAGGCATGTTTGTGGTGGGTTAACTATATTCTAGAGTTAATGAGGTCGGGGTCACAGGTTCAGTTCTTGGGAAGGCCAGTTAGTTTTGCTTTGTTCTCTGATCTCATATTGTACTCTTAACCCAGACTAGCCATCTGGCAAATGCAGATCATTGATCACAAAGGGACTAATAAACAAGACAGTGTGAGAGGAGCAGCATGACTCTTTCTACCACAGTGGATGTTGAGTAATTAGAGAAACAATCCCCAAAGCATGTGCAAATTGTGTTTTATAGCATTATCTTAATATGTAAAAGATAACACGTTGTCAGTTATTTTTCTTTGTCATTTCTGTTGAAGTCTCAGTTTAGCAGTTTGTTTTTTCCTAGTCAGGATTTTCTAGGCGTCTCATTCATTAAGCAGTTGTACACTGTCTTAAATGTTCTTAATCTCCTTTGTAGGATGGTGGCTATAGTAGTGAGAAAAGGGTAGGTCTGTAAGTAGTAGATCAAGCCAACCACTGTTGTTTACAGATCCAACTTCACTGAATTTAACTGGGGAAACTTAGAGTTTTTCTAAGTCTCCCATAATGTATGCATTTCTTCTTCCCTTTATTGAAATTATCTCCAGTCATGAGAGAAATACCAAAGATGATTTAGATTTGTGCTGTCTTATATGGTCCGTGTGGATGTTGAGTGTTTGAAATATGGCTTGCCCAAATTGGTGTGTTGTAGCTTTTAAATATTGGTATGAACAAAAGAATGTAAAATACCTTATTAATCACTTCAAAATAGACTATATGTTGAAATAACATTTTAGCTCTATTAGGTTGAATAAAACATTATTAAAATTAATTTTCTTTTTACTTTTTTAAATGTGCCTACTAGAAAATTTAAAACTGCATATGCAGCTCACATTTGTGGCTTGCATTCTACTGGGCAGCACAGTTCTAAACCAGTCCCTTGTTTTACAGATGAGAAGGCTAAGGTTCAGAGGTTAAGTAACTGAGCTGAGTTCTTTCCGTTGTCTGTAATCTCTTCTTGCTAATAAGCTAGGTGCTCTGGAAGATGGAACTTTTTGAATCATTAGAGGACCATTTAGTGCATGGCAATTATCATTAAGTTGCAAGATCTGTGCTTGAGTCATTGTATATTAGGTGTTATGCCAGTTTGTGTGTGTGCGTGCATGTGCATATGTAGAAGGGTGCATTGTAAACAAATTATAATGCTGATGTGTTGACTCGGTTTTAGCTTCCTATATAGGTTAGAGGTTTTATAGCTTTATTTACTTCTGAGAAGAACACATTAAGGTATTAAATATTAACATCTGTAACTTGGATAAATAAGATGGTGCTCATTAAAGAGGTACTTTAATATGTATTTCTTTCTACAGAAATGTCAGATAGTTTTGAATGAACCTTGGGGGACAGCAGCAAGATTTTCAGGCTGTATCTCTTTTGGAAGGAAAAGAGCTAAAGTGAAGAGACGTTGTGTACTTATTAGCCTATGTTCTGAAGAAAGATCTACGAGCTGTTAGTTATCCTCTTAACCATGAATGCTCCTCATGTGCCAGCTGAGGAAGAACTAGCCAGAGTTGGCTGGTGCAAGCCATGGCCCTCAAATGTGGGTTTTCGGCCAGTTTTGTGAACATTACGGTCTTGAATTGATGGCGATAAAAAGGGAGAAAACCTTAAAATCAAATTTGTTGTCTTTGTTATTTTTTTTTATTATTTTTTAAAGATTTTATTTATTTTTTTGACAGACAGAGATCACAAGTAGGCAGAGAGGCAGGCAGAGAAATAGGAGGAAAGAGGCTCCCTGCAGAGCAGAGAGCCCCACTCAGGCCTCGATCCCAGGACCCTGAGATCATGACCTGAGCCAAAGGGAGACGCTTAACGACTGAGCCAACCAGGCACCCGAGGAATGTGTTTTTTAAGTACGGGTGGTATGGAGGTTGAAAGAAGATACATGATTACTTCCAGAAGATTGGCTTATGTTTATAATACTATTTCCCGATTACCATTTTTCTTTGCTTTTTGTCTGTTATAAAAACCTGGTTCATCCTGGGTATAGAGAAACAAAACAAGATAGCAGTCTCTTAATGGTTACCTTTGAGTAGGTGAAAATAAGTATTAGTGCCCTGTGGTATGAAGCTTAATGAAAAGAATGTTAACTTTTTTTTTTTAAGATTTTATTTATTTATTTGACAGAGAGGGAACACAGGCAGGGAGAGTAGGAGAGGGAGAAGCAGCTTCCCAACGAGCAGGGATCCCGATTTGGGACTCTGTCCAAGGACCTTGGGATCATGACCCGAGCTGAAGGTGGATGCCCAACAACTGAGCCACCCAGGTGCCCTGAAAAGTATGTTAACCTTAAAAATAAAACTGCCAGTTATTTCACCTGCAAAAGATTTGCTTGGAATAGCAGAGAATTGCAATCTGGGACATGGAAGCTATGGCAGACCATAGACTAGACTAGAGAACAAAAGGGAGGACTGTTCTTTTATAGAGGTGAGGGGGGAGATGGGAGGGGTTTCTAATTGCAGGAACTGTGACTGCCTCTCATTGGCTGGGCTGCTGGGATTGTAAAAGTAGTATCCCTGTTCAATGTGCCACTTTGCTTTGGGTCTGAAATTGACTGGGAGAGCTGGGTGTGAGAGCTCCCCCTGCTGGTGTCAAGATTTCATTCTAAATGGTGTATTCTTTTAGTAATTTTCACAAGTACCATGACATCCCATCCAGCCTGAGTCATTGGAAACCCACTTTATCTTTTAACAGCAGGCATGTATTGAGTATACACCATGTGCTGGGTACCATGGGTAAAGCATGGGAAGTGCAAAATATTTTAGTGCAAAAATACTAAGAAATTTGTCTTAAGAGTCCAACTTAAGAATGTAACATTTTTACATTGTTGCAGAACAAATGGTTATCATCTGTGTTCTACATTTCACTTAACTGCTTTCATATGCTGTCATGTTTATTGTCACCTCATTTTTAACAGCAACTAAGTTTTTCCCTTTGTCATTGGGGCAGCCAGTTGGGATGCTAGGAGGCTGTTGTTGCTTCAGGAGTCGTATTGAGCATGGAAGGGGTAGTACACCTTCCCTGTAGTCCCTCCTTTTCCCCCAATCCAACTGTTTCTATCAGACAGTGTGGGGTTGCTAGTGAATATAAAAATGAAGAACTCACAGTTTAATGAAGAAGAAATATAAGGCAGACTGTAAAGTATGCTAGGATAGATCAAAATGCTATGGGAACTCAGAAGAAGGAGTGATTATTCTGTTGAAGAAGGATCGAAAAAAGAAAGATAAGGAGGTTGCTTACAGAGGAAGTGATATTTGAGCTGGGTCTTGAAGGATGGGGAGAATTTTGACAGATGGAGAGAGGGTGGAAAGTAAGCACGAAAGCCATGTTATATCGAGGTGGCCGGAACATTTGGCATGGAAGGGAGTGGCAGAGGCAGGACTAGAAAAATGGGTCAGGCAAAATCTGGAGAGTTATGAAAAAGGTAAGGAGTGGTGACATTTTTTTAGGCAATGGAGAGCTATCCAAAGCAGCGAGCAGCATAATTGTGTTGACTTTGGAAGGATGACTGGGAGGCCTGGTTCCAAGGGCAGCTTTCCCTCTAATTAGCCTGGTGACCTTATGCAAGTCACTTCACTCCTCTGGGCTTCGGGTAATCTCATGTATAAGATCGAAGGGTATGGGAGCAACAATTATCTAGTTAGCCAGTAAACAGATAGAGTAGTTACCAAGGGCTTGGTCCATCCCAAGGGCTGTTGTTAATGCTGGGATACAAGAGCAAATACACAGCGCCCTTTGCAATGGAGTCAGTGGGGGAGGGGCAATAAATAGTAAACATGTAAGCATACAATATAATATCCTAAGTGCTTTAAAGTAAAGCTGAACGAGTGGAATGAAATGTGGCACTGTTTCTGGATGGGATAGCCCAGAGTACTTTGAAGTGGAAGTTGTGGGAATATTTGGAATCTTTACCAGCTTTCAAATCATAGGTATAATTAAGTGAAAAGCTGTGGGAGTTCAGTCTCTTCAGTATTAGTTAAAGTCAGCTTCCAGATAGATGTTCTTACAGTTTCGATTAGTTCCATCAATATGGTTATTGATGGGCAGGATCTTTTTTTTTTTTTTTTTTTTTTAAGATTTTATTTATTTATTTGACAGAGAGAAACACAGCCAGAGAGGGAACACAAGCAGGGGGAGTGAGAGAGGGAGAAGCAGGCTTCCTGCTGAGCGGGGACCCTGATGCGCATCTTGATCCTGGGACTCCGGGACCATGATCTGAGCCAAAGGCAGTCACTTAACCTACAGAGCCACCCAGGCGCCCCGATGGGCAGGATCTTTTTAGCACTCTATCTTTTTTTTTTTTTTTTTAAGATTTCATTTATTTATTTGACAGAGAGATCACAAGTAGGCAGAGAGGCAGGCAGAGAGAGAGGAGGAAGCAGGCTCCCTGCCAGGCGGGGAGCCTGATGCGGGCTGCGATCCCAGGACCCTGAGACCATGACCTGAGCCAAAGGCAGAGGCCCCAACCCACTGAGCCACCTAGGCACCCTAGCACTCCATCTTTTAAATAGCTTGACTAAGTACAGCATGATCTCATTTTAGAAAACACTTTATTTGGTGTCCTGCAAAAATGCCACTTGTGTTAGTAATTTGGATGTCTCCTCTCTCCCTCTGCACATTATCCATCTCAAGCCTTGCAGCTTATGGAAACGGAAGATGCTAACATTTAACATACTAGACTTAAGGAGGTTCAGTATATTGAAAATCTCTTCTGAGTTATTTTAACATAAATTAAAATTAAGTGGGAGCTCTGGGACATTCCTGTTTTAATTAGAGCTGGAATGCATCTTAGGAGACCATTTCTGCCAGTTATAATCATAACGATGGCATTATGATTTTTTTTAAAAAGAATCATTAATAAGTTAGGTCTATGTTGATGTCATCATCTTACTTTGATGTGCAGATGATCCTTGTCAAATCAAGTGAAAGGTTGAAGAATGCCAACATTTTTCTTTGGTCCATAACCTTTTTCTTGGAGATGTGAGATAGTTGAGCAGTAACCAGCAGAAGAGTATGCATAAAACTGGCTTGTTCTGTATATGAGATATTAGGTTGGGAAATCTGGACTTTTTTTTTTTTTTAAGATTTTATTTGTTTATTTGACAGAGAGAAACACAGCTGGAGAGGGAATACAAGCAGAGGGACTGAGAGAGGGAGAAGCAGGCTTCCCGCCAAGCAGGGAGCCCGATGTGGGGCTCCATCCCGGGTCTCCAGGATCATGACCTGAGCCGAAGGCAGTGGACTAACCAACTGAGCCACCCAGGCGCCCCAAATCTGGACTATTTATTGGGGACCATTGAGAGTTTTTTTTTTAAAAACTTTATTTATTTATTTGACAGAGGGCGAGAGAGAGCACAAGCAGGCAGAGCAGCAGGCAGAGGGAGAGGGAGAAGCAGGCTCCCTGAGGGGCAGTGAGCCCGATGCGGGGCTCAATCCCCAGGACCTGAGCATCATGACCTGCACCGAAGGCAGTTGCTTAACCAACTGAGCCACGCAGGCGCCCCCTATTAAGAGTTTTAAATCGATTTCCCACAAATGATGTCTGCAGTGTTGGGAAGCTAGGGTAGTAGGCTCTGCTTTTAGGGATGGTGTAAGATGTGATGATCCCTGACTTGTGCTGGCCTGGAATCCAGGCTATGTTGCCTTGTTTCTTTGCCCAGTACTTCACAGCCAGTGAAGCTGACCCTGCCTGAATTATTTAACTCATTTTATCCTTTAAGATAGTTATAAGCAGTTGTTATAGAACTGAATGATTTATAACTTGGGCCTTGCACATGTATTTTTGTTCTTTCTTCATTTTCCCTTTTACTGAAGATAGAAGTACCTTCTGAGTCTTTGGTTCTGCCTACTAGTTGTTTATAATCCCTGCTCTAGATTACCTTATTCTGCCAGTCCCTGTTGTAATATGATTGATCTTTTTTTTTTAAATATTTTTACTAAAATTAAATTCTCATTAAAATTGCCTCATGCATCTATCTTCCTCAGAATATTTAGCTGTTTGGTATAGAGCTGAGAAGGAAGGAAAAACGTAAAGAAGAGAGGAAAGAGGGAAGGAAGGAAGGGAGAGGAGGGCAAGAAGAAGAGGAATTCTGTTTGGACACAATACTAACAAGTCATGTTAATATGTGATTATTATATTTGAATTTCTAATATTTTTGTTTTTTCTCCTCAAATGTTTAAAATTTATTTAATGTAGCAAAATATATATAATATAAAATTTATCATTTTAACCTTTTAAAAAAAGATTTATTTATTCATTTTAGAAAAAGAAAGAATGAGCGCACTATGAGAGCAGGGGGAGGTGCAGAGGGAGAGGGAGAGAAGCTGACTCTCTGCTGAGTGCAGATCCTGAAATGGGGTGACCAACCTTAGAACCCCAAGATCATGACCTGAGCTCAAATCAAGAGTCACATGTTTAACCAACTATAGTTCATTGGTATTACGTTCACTTAAAATGTCATACAACCATCTCCACTGTTCATTTCCAGAACTTTTTCATTATCTCAAACAGAAACTCTGTGCCTGTTTAACAGTTACTCCTCATGCCCCCTCCCCCCACATCCCCTGGTAACCTGGATTCTACTTTCTGTCTCTGATTTTGCCCATCCTAGGTACTTCATTTTAATGGAGTCACAGAATATTTGTCTTTTTGTGGCTGTTTTACTTCACTTAGTATAGTATTTTTTTTTTAAGATTTTTAAAATATTTCGGGGCGCCTGGGTGGCTCAGTTGGTTAAGCAACTGCCTTCGGCTCAGGTCATGATCCTGGAGACCCGGGATCGAGCCTCACATCGGGCTTCCTGCTCAGTGGGAAGCCTGCTTCTCCCTCTCTCAGTCCCTCTGATTGTGTTCCCTCTCTAGCTGTGTTTCTCTCTGTCAAATAAATAAAAATCTTAAAAAAAAATTTTTTTTTTAAATATTTCAATTATTTATTGAGAGAGAGTGAGTGAGAATGAGCATGAGAGGGGAGAAAGTCAGAAGGAGAAGCAGACTCCCCGCGGAGCTGGGAGCCTGATGTGGGACTCAATCCCCGGACTCCAGGATCATGACCTGAGCTGAAGGCAGTGGCTTAACTAACTGAGCCACCCAGGCGCCCCTTAGTATAGTATTTTAAAGATTTACCCATGTAGTAGCATATGTTAGACCTCTGTTGCTTTTTATGGCTGAATAAAATTACATTGTATATCTAAAATGTACCTTAAAAATTTCATTCGTCTGTTGATAGACATTTAGGTTGTGAACAATACTGCTATGGACATTGTTGTGTATCTTTTTGAGTTGTGGCTTTCTATTTTCTGGATATATACCTAGGAGTACAATTGCTGGAATCCTATGGTAATTTACCTTTAACTTTTTGAGAATGTGCCATACTGTTTTCTAAAATGACCACACCATTTAAAAATCCCACCAGCAATGGCACAAGGGTTCTGCTTTCTCCACATCCTCACTTGGTATTACTTGTTATAATAGGTAATATGGGTTTCTCCTGCTGTCCAAAAGTAGAGTATTCTTTTTTTTTTTTTTTTTTAAGATTTATTTATTTATTTATTTGACAGAGAGAGATCGCAAGTAGGCAGAGAGGCAGGCAGAGAGAGCAGAGGAAACAGGCTCCCTGCTGAGCAGAGAGCCTGCCGTGGGCCTGATCCCAGGACCCTGAGATCATGACCTGAGCCGAAGGCAGAGGCTTTAACCCACTGAGCCACCCAGGCGCCCCCAAAGTAGAGTATTCTTATGAAACCGTCTGTAAGCTGAAATGGCATAAAATGAAGACGCACTTATGATTAATTAACATGAAACATATTTTGAACATTCCTAAACCCTCCAAATAACTGATACCTATGATACCTGTTGCTTGCAGATACGCACAGTAAATAGCAATAAAGCACAGATACTCATGGGTACACTTTAAAGCTCTGGTGGCTTGATGCCCAGATGCTGGCTGTGGAGCCTGGGGAAGGAGCTTGGCAGGGACGCTCGCTGCTTGGGCTCTATGCTGTTCTGTAGTAGCTCACTGCAAAACAAACGCTGAGAGCTATTTTTAGTTACTGCCTTTTTTTTGGTAAAATCAGAAATTCTTTTCAGATTTCTTTGGGTTAGTGAAAATAGGTACTGATGTGAGTCTTTTCTAAAAGTGAAGTGGCATGTCATAAACTTTTGAAAAGCAGGGCAATAACGATTACATTGAATGTATATATCACATTTTGTTTATCCGTTCATCTGTCTCATCTGTCAATCAATTCTTAGATTGCCTCCATATATTAACTATTATAAATAATGTTCCAATCTACAATGTACAAATAACTCTTCAAGACCCTGTTTTTTGTTCTTTTGGGTGTAGACCTAGAAGTGGAATTGCTGGATTATGTCTAATTCCATTCTTAATTTTTTGAGGGACCACCATACTGTTTTCTATAGTGGCTATACCATTTTACATTCTACCAACAGTGCACAGGGTTCCAGTTTCTCCACATCCTTGACAACACCTATTGTCTTTTTTTTTGAGGGTTGTTTTTTTTTTTTTTTTTTGTATATTGCCTATTTGTTTTTTGATGATAGCCATCCTGACAGGTGTGAGGTGATATCTAATTGTGGTTTTGATTGGCATATTTCTAATGATTAGTGATGTTGAGCATCTTTTCACGTGCTCTTGGGCCATTCCTATATCTTCTTTGGAGATATGTCTAACAAGTCATTTGTCTGTTTCATTTAGGTTGTTTACTTTTTGTGGTTGAGTTTTACAATTTCTCTGTATATTCTAGATATTAATCCATTATCCAAAATATGCTTTGAAAATGTTTTCATTCATTCTGTGGTTGCTTTTTTATTCTATGAAAACTGTCTTTTGATGTATAAAATTTGAAGATTTTTGTGAAATCCAGTTTGTCTATTTTATTTTATCTTTATTTATGCCTTTGGTATTGAAATTGTTGCCAAATTCAGTGTTGTGAAGCTTTTGTTCTGTGTTTTAAGACTTCCATTGTTTTATTGTTTTAGGTCTTACATCCTAAACTATTTGGTCCTTGATCCATTTTGAGTTAATTTCTGTATATGGTGTTAAGTAAGGATCCAGTTTCTTCCTTTGCATGTGGATATTAAGTTTTCCTAGCACCATTTGTTGTAAAGACTGTTTTTCCCCCATTGAATGGTTTTAGTACCCTTGCCAAAATCATTGGACCATATATGCAAGGGTTTATTTCTGGGCTTTCTGTTCTATTGTATTGGTTTCTAGGTGTGTCTTGTAGTAAGTTTAGAAATTAAGAAGTGTGAGTCCTCCAGTTTTATTCTTCTTTTCTAAGATTGTTTTGATTATTCTGGCCCCCTGAAATTCCATGTGAATTTCAGGATGAGTTTTTCAATTTCTGCCTAAAAACACCTTTGGGATTTTAATGGGGGAGTGCTTTGAATTTGTAAATTACTTTGGGGAGTATTGACATTTTAACAATATCAAATCTTCCAACCCATGAATATGTGTTGTGTTTCCATTTATTTATTTATTTTTCCATTTATTCCATTTATTTATGTCTTCTTTAATTTCTTTAAGTAATATGTTGTATGTATGTATGTATTTATTTTAAGTAATCTCTGTGCTTTTTTTTCTCTCTTTTTTTTTTAAGATTTTATTTATTTATTTGACAGAGAGTGAGATCACAAGTAGGCAGAGAGGCAGGTAGAGAGAAGAGGAGGAAGCAGGCTCCCTGCTGAGCAGAGAGCCCAAGGTGGGCCTCGATCCCAGGACCCTGATATCATGACCTGAACTGAAAGCAGAGGCTTTAACCCACTGAGCCACTCAGGCGCCCTTAAGTAATCTCTGTGCTTAATGTGGGTCTTGAACTCATGGCCCTGAGATCAAGAGTCACATGCTCCACTGACTGTGCCAGCCAGGCACCACTTCTGTTCTGTAGGGTTTTTTTTTTTTTTCTTAAGATTTTATTTATTTCACAGAGAGAAACATAGCTAGAGAGGGAACACAAGCAGGGGGAGTGAGAGAGGGAGAAGCAGGCTTCCCGACGTGGGCTCGATCCTTGGTCTCCGGGATCATGACCTGAGCCAAAGGCAGTTGCTTAACCACCTGAGCCACCCAGGCACCACCTGTTCTGTAGTTTTAATTGTACAAGTCTTTTACCTCTTTGGTTAAGTTATTTTTGTTTTTGTTGAAAGAGAGAGAGAGAGAGAGAGAGAGAGAGAAAGTATGGGCAGGAGCAGGGGGAAAGAGAGAAGCAGACCCCTCACTGAGCTGGTAGCCTGATGTGGGGGTCCATCCTAGGATGCTGGAATAATGATCTGAGTAAAGGCAGATGCTTAACCAACTGAGCCGTGCAAGAGCAGCACCCTCAGTATTTTATTCTTCTTGATGTGATTGTAAATGGATCTGTTTTTATAATTTCCTTTTTATATGGTTTATTGTTTGTGTATAGAAATACAACTGATTTTTGTGTGTTGCCTTGTATCCTACTACTTTGCTGAATTCATGTATTCTAACCCCTTTTCTTTCCTTCCTTCCTTCCTTCCTTCCTTCCTTCCTTCCTTCCTTCCTTCCTTCCTTCCTTCCTTCCTTTCTTTCTTTCTTTCAGATTTTATTTATTTGACAGAGAGAAACACAGCCAGAGAGGGAACACAAGCAGGGGGAGTGAGAGAGAGAGAGAAGCAGGCTTCCTGCAGAGCAGGGAGCCCGATGTGGGACTCAATCCCGGGTCTCCGGGATCATGACCTGAGCCGAAGCAGTCGCTTAACCAACTGAGCCACCCAGGCGCCCCTCTAACACTTTTTCTTGTGTGTATGTAGAGTCTTTGGGCTTTTCTACGTACAAGATTATATTATCTGCAAACAGATAATTGTACTTCTTCATTTTCAATTTGGTTATTTTTATTTCTTTTTCTTGCCTAATTGCTCTGGCTAGAATTCCCAGTACTCTGTTGAATAAACGTAAAGAAAGCAAACATCTTGCCTTGTTCCTGATTTTAGAGGAAGGGCTTTCAAGTCTTTTGCAATTGAGTATGATATTTGCTGTGAAGTTTTTTTTATTATAAAATAAAAACACCACTTTATTTTTCTGAGTAAAGGCTAATCACTCTAAATTCGGAGTTCTAAAATCAAAGCATAAGAATTCTTTCCTCCTTTCCCTCACCTTCATGGAGGGAGCCAGCTGAGGAGTTGTCAAGCACTGTTGGTGGTCCTTGTCTCTATGTAACAAAAAAACTGCTGTGCGTTTTTAATATATGACTTCTATTAAGTTGAGGTAGTTTCCTTCTATTTCTGTTTGTTGAATGCTTTTATCACAAAAGAATATTGAGTTTTGTTAGATGTTTTTTCTGTGTCAACTGAGATAATCGTGGTATTTTTCCTTCATTTTATTGATAGGACATATTACGTTGATAAATTTTTGTATGTTGGACCATCCTTGTAATTCAGGGATAAATCCTGCTTAGTCAAGGTGCATAATCTTTTTAATATGCTGTTGAATTCTGTTTGCTAGTATTTTGGCGAAGATTTTTGCATTAGTGTTTCTAAGGGATATTAGTCTTTAGTTTTAATGTCTTTGTCTGGCTTTGGTGTCAGGGTTAAGCTGACCTCATAGACTGAGTTCTGAAGTGTTCCCTCCTCTTCAGTTCTTTTGAAAAGTTTGAGAAGGATTGGTATTAGTTCTTTACATGTTTGGTAGAACTCACTAGTGAAGTTCTCAGGTCCAGGACTTTGTTTTGTTGAGAGATTTTTGATTACTGATTCTATTTCCATACTTGTTATAGGTCTCTAAAGATTTTCTCTTTATGATTTAATTTTGGTAGGTTTTATGTCTTAAGGAATTTGCCCATTTTATGTAGGTTATTGGTTTTTTGGCATATAGTTCATAGTACTTTCTTAATCCTTTTCGTTTCTGTGGAATTAGTAGTAATGTCCCCATTTTTATTTCTGATTTTAGGAATTTTGAGTCCTTTATTTTCTTCTTAGTTTATTTAGCTAAAAGTTTGTCAATTTTATTCATCTTTTCAAAGAACCAAATTTTGGTTTCATTGATTTTTTTTCAAATTTTCTGTTCTCCATTTCACTTACCCTTGCTCTAATTTTTATTTTCTACATTCTGGTAGCTTTGGGTTTAGTTTTTTCTTTTCTAGTTCCTTAAGTTGTAAAGTTAAGTTGTGTATTTGAGCTCTTTCTTGTTTTTTAATGTGTTTATAGCTATAAGTTTTTCTCTTAGCACAATGTGCTGAACCCCGTAAGTTTTGAGAGGTATTTTCGTTTACCTCTTAAGAATTTTCTAATTTTTCTTGTGATTTCTTTTTTGGTCCATTGGTTGTTTAAAAAGTGTAGGGTTTAATTTCCACAAATTTAATTTTGTGAATTTTCCAGTTTTTTGTTAATGATTTCTAACTTCATCTCATTGTGGTCAGAGAAGGTACTTTGTATGACATCTTTTTTTTTTTTTTTAAAGATTTTATTTATTTGAGAGAGAGAAAGATGAGAGAACGAGTGGGAGGAGGGGCAGAGGGAGAAGCCCACTTCCTGCAGAGCAGGGACCCTGTGTGGGACTTGATCCCAGGACCCTGGGATCATGACCTGAGCTGAAGGCAGATGCTTAACTGACTGAGCCATTCTGGTGCCCTGATAGTTGTCTCTTTGAATCTACTGAGACTTAATTTGTGGCACAGCATATGGTCTGTCCTAGGAAATGTCCCTTATGAAGTTTTTGTTTCATGTATTTTGATGTTCTGTCATTAGATATGTGTTTATAATTGTTATATCTTCTTGCTGTATTACATCTTTTATTAATGTTTAATATCCTTGTCTTTTGTAATATTTTAAAATTTAAGGTCTGTTTTGTCTAATATTCATAATGCCACGATTATTCTCTTTTGGTTACTTTTTGGTATGGAATATTTCTTCCATTCTTCACTTTTAACCTTTGTGTCTTTGGATCTCAAGTGAATCTTTTATAGATAGCTTATAGTTGGGTCATGTGCTTTTATCCACTCTGCCAGTCTCTGTCTTTTATTAAGAGAATTTAATCCAATTATATTTTAAATAACTACTGATAAGAAGGGACTTCTATCATTTTGCTATTTGTTTTCTATATGTCCTATAGCTTTTTTTTTTTGGTTTTGTTTTTAAGATTTTGAGAGAGAGCATGAGCAGGAGGAGAGGCAGAGGGAGAGGGAGAACCGGGCTCCCTGCAGGGAGCCCAATGTGGGGCTCTATCCCAGGACTTGAGATCATGACCTGAGCTGAAGGCAGATGCTCAACTGACTGATCCACCCAGGTGCCCCTGTCCTATAGCTTTTTTGTCCCTTATTTCCTATATTACTGTCTTCTTTTGTGGTTAGTTGATTTTTTGGGTAGTAAAATGTTTAAATTATTTTCTCATTTCCTCTGTAGCTATTTTCTTTGCGATAACTGTGAGGATTACATTTAACATTCTAAAGTTATAATACACTAACATGATTTTATAGCTAATTTTAATAACATCCAAAAACTTTTTTCTTACAGCTCTGTTTCTACCCCTTTTAGTTGTTGTAACAAAATTATATCTTTATACATTGTGTGCCCCAAATCATAAACTAATAATTCTTTTAAATGCATTAGCCTCCTGGCTAGAAAATAAGATTGGGAATCACATATCAAAGTTAAGTAATAGCAGCTCTCACATTAATAATATATTTTTTCTTTAAGTGTATTAGTCTCAAATCATGTGGAAAACAAAGAATACAGATACACATTATTGTTACAATAATACTAGCTTTTATAATTGCCCATGTACTAATTTTTATTGAGCTCTTTATTTTTTCTTACAGCTTTGAGTTACTGTGTAGTGTCTTCATTTCACCTGTAGGATTCCCTTAAGCATTTATTTCAGGCCAGGTCTAGTTGTCACAAACTCTTTCAACTTTTTTTTTTTTTTTAATCTGGAAATGTCTTAATTTCTCCCTCACCTTTGAAGGAAAGATTTGCCAGATATAGATAGGATTCTTAGTTGGCTTTTTTTTTTTTTTTTTTTTTTTTTTTTTTTTTTTTTTTTTTTTTTTTTTTTTTTTTTTTTTTTTTTTTTTTTTTTTTTTTTTTTTTTTTTTTTTTTTTTTTTTTTTTTTTTTTTTTTTTTTTTTTGGCACTTTGAATATATTAGTCCGCTGTCCTCTTGCCTCCAAAGTTTCTGGTGAGATATCTGGTGTTCTTATTGAGGTTCCCTTGTATTTGGTGATTCACTTCTCTTGCTGTTTTTTTTTTTAAGACTTTATTTATTTATATGACAGAGAGAGATCACAAGTAGGCAGAGAGGCAGGCCAAGAGAGCAGAGGAAACAGGCTCCCTGCTGAGCAGAGAGTCCGACCTGGGCCTGATCCCAGGACCCTGATTTCAGGACCTGAGCCGAAGGCAGAGGCTTTAACCCACTGAGCCACCCAGGCGCCCGACTTCTCTTGCTGTTTTAAAGATTTTCTCTTTCTCTCTGTCTTTTTAAAGACTCATTATAGTGTATCTTGGTGTGGGTCTCTATGAGTGTTCAAAGTACTTGGAGTTCATTGAAATTCTTGAGTGTTTATATTCATGTCTTTTATCAAATTTGGGAAGTTTTGGCCATCATTCAAATACTCTTTCTGCTCATTTTTTTTGTCCCTTAAGATTTTATTTACTTATTTGACAGAGAGACACAGTGAGAGAGGGAACACAAGCAGGAGTGGGAGAGGCAGAAGCAGGCTTCCCCCCAAGCAGGGAGCCCGATGTGGGACTCCATCCCAGGACACTGAGATCATGACTGGAGCCGAAGGCAGATGCTTAACCAACTGAGCCACCCAGGCACCCCTTTCTGCTTATTTCTCTCTCCTTCTTCTGTGGCTCACATGGTGTATATGTTCATATGTTCCGTGGTGACGCGCACGCACCCCCTTAAGCTCTGTTTGCTTTCCTTTCAGTGCTCTTTTTTTCTCTTTCTCAGTGACAATAATTTTCATTGTCCTATCTTCAAATCCACCAATTCTTTCTTCTGCTTCCTCACAACTGCCTTTGAATAATCTTAGTGATGTTTTATTGTACTCTTTAGCTTAGAACTTATTTTGCTTTTTAGATTTTCTAATATTTCCATTTTGTTAACACATCATTTTCTTGACTCCACATCTCCCTCTAGTTCTTGTAGCACCTTTAAGACCCTTGCTTTACTGTCTTTGTCTAATGTATCTGCCAATATGTCTTTTTTCAGGGACAGTTTCTACTGATTTGTTTTTTCCCTTGAATGTGTCATGCTTTTCTGTTCCTTTTTATGTTTTGTGATTTTTGTGTTTGTTTGGTTGAACATTGGACATTTTGATCTGATGTGGTAATTCTGGAAATCAGATTATCCCCTTATCTGGGGTTTGTTCTTTTTTGTTATTGCTTTTGTTTTTTTGATTGTTGTAGGCTGTGTCTGTGCTGAGGATTAGCTTGAAGGTCTCTTCTGAGCCTTTCCCTGGGCATGTGTGATCATTTTCTAATTTTCTCTGTGTACATGTTATTTTGCTTTGTTTTGTTTTTTTAAGATTTTATTTATTCATCTGAGAGAGAGATAGTGAGAGCATTACAGGGGAGAAGGTTAGAGGGAGAAGCAGACTTCGGGAGGAGGCAGGAACCCTATGTGGAACTCCATCCAGTACTCTTGGGATCATGACCTGAGCCAAAGGCAGTCACACAACCAACCGAGCTACCTAGGTGCCCTGTTTTTTTTTTTCCCCTTGGTGCAAAATGGCGATTTTATTTTATTTTATTTTTTTAAAGATTTTATTTATTTGACAGAGACAAGGAGAGAGGGAATACAAGCAGGGGGTGTGGGGGAGGGAGAAGCAGGCTTCCCACTGAGTAGGGAGCCTGATGCGGAGCTCAAACTCAGGACCCTGGGATCATGACCTGAGCCAAAGGCAGCCACTTAAGGGCTGAGCCACCCAGGCACCTCAGAGTGGTGATTTTATTAAACCATGGGGACACGAGCTGTGGTCAGAAAGAGCTACTGCCCTGGGATTGTATGGAGTAACCCAGAGTTGTTTTTGAATGTCTTAGTCTTTAATGTCAAGCTCCTTGAGAAGGGGAAAAAGTGAAAAGTGAAGTTGGGGAGGAGTGGAGACACTGGCCCTTTAAATCCTGGAAGTCACTTCAGCCTGAGAGGGAAAGGCTTGCAGTACTAGGGGGAGGTGCAACAACAGTGGCTGCCAGCCTCTTTGTCTGCCCTTCTGTGGTCAGAAGCCATGGTCATCTGAGTGCAGATTCCAGTAGTTGTTGGAAAGAGGCTTTTTTGCCCACCCTAGCTCCCAGTTGTGCAAGCTGCTCTAGGAACCCATGCA
The DNA here is from genome assembly GCA_004023965.1 of Spilogale gracilis. Lineage (NCBI taxonomy): Eukaryota > Metazoa > Chordata > Mammalia > Carnivora > Mephitidae > Spilogale > Spilogale gracilis. The sequence goes on along the minus strand of PITA01007500.1, from coordinate 6,576 downwards.
AGCACAGTTGCCAGCCACTGACTGGCTGGGGTGGAGGATGGGTCGCTGCTACTGTGCTAAGATCTAAAATTGACCAAAATTTACTATATTTTATGGTTCAGATTTACCCCTGGAAGTTGCAAATCTTCAACAGATTCCAGAGTTGCAGAATAATTGCATCAGACAGATTCTGCCAGTGAGTTGTTTTCTAGGTGGGGAAACAGATTCCTGGTTCTTACTACTCTGCCATCCTCCTGGAATCCTCTCCCCTTTGCCCAATTTTGAGTCGGGTTGTTTGCTTTTTTTTTGGTGTTGAGTTGTAGGAATTTTTTCTATGTTCTAGATATTAATCACATATGAGATCCAGGATTTGCAAATGTTTTCTCTCATTCTGTGAGTTATCTTTTCACCTTCTTGATAGTGTTCACACGTTTTCTTAAGTATAACAGTTACATGTTAAGGGGAAAAGGGATTACTGTGAAGAACAAGCAGCAAGCACAAACCTAACTATACAAGCAGATGGTAATATTGCCACTGTTTGATAAAGGCTCCCAGAGAAGACAAGATGACCAAAATCTTTGAGTCACAGTCTGGATTCATGTTCCCTTAGAGTTTACAAGTGCTTCTTCTGGGAAGCCAGTGGGCAAAGCCAGGAGTGAGTCCTGAGAAATACAGGGCTGCTTACAGTCCAGCCATCTGACACAGACAGTTGAGTAAGGTAATTCAAATATTTTTTCTCCACATTGCTTCCCAGAACTTTGCTAGTAACCCCAGTACTTCTCATTTTCTTCCACATCTCTATCTACTTTGATTCAGCACTAATATTTTACCTGTGGGATTCACCGTTTTCCCCATCATATCTTTTTCTGTGTTAGTTGTACATTTTGCTAATTGTACATTTGTCCTGGTATGCCCATAGCTCATGTGGTGAGAGAAAAACTACCCACTAATTCAGTCAATATAGCCAGGTAAACTTTCCCTTTGGTTATTTCTTTTGGAGACAGGGTTATGCACTACAGTTCCATCTACAAGATTTTTTTTTTTTAAGTCTTCTTTTTGCAGCTGCTGTATCCCGCCTTCTCAAGAAACTTGCCCTTTTGACCTAAATTGTCATTGTTTATAAACTGAAGCTGCAGTAGTGTGCTTATAATTTTCATTGTTATAATAAAGAAAATTGCCATTACTATTCTGCCAAAACCCATAGTTAGGATAACGGGACAAAAACACCAGTGTACACTTATTGGCTCTTTGAGTCTGCCAAAGACTGCGGTGATTATGTGAAGCTGAGTAAGTGAGCAACTAATGTGCAGCACATATTTTCAGGAAATTGTCTTTACAGTGTGATAGATGGAAAAATAGTATGAGGAGCTAGCATAAGTTTTCAGCACATGATCCCTCATCTCTTAATTTTAGTAAGTAAAACCAAAACAAAACACAACAAATTCTCAAGGAGAGTCAAGGTCATTAAGAAGTTTAGAAATAGCCGTGGTTCCTGACGTTTCTCTGTAGAGATGCAAAGATGGAAGATGGAAACCTAACCTCTGTAGTTATTTTTTTTAATTGGTAAGATGGATGCATATAAGAGCCCACTTTTTCTGCACCTGACCAGCTCCAAGTGTAGTCTGTTGTGTAGTTACCATTGACAAATAAGTTGACATCAAAGCAGGAACTATTAATCACATCTTCTTTCCGCTCCCAGGATTCCATCTCAGTTCCTAAGAATGGATAAATTTCATGATGCCTCTATTACAAAAATAGATTCAATAAGTATAGGTATTGGGGGGGCAATTTTAACTTTTTATAAGAGAATAAGAATTGTTCTCAGATGCAGTCAAATCTTCATTTTTATGGTTTATGTATCTTGAACCCATTAAATACACTTGGTCTCATTTAAAAAAATAAAAACAAAAAAATCTTCACTTTTAGTTAGTGAAATAATAACATAAAGCTGCTTTGTTGGAATAATTTTACACCAAGTTTTTATATGTATAAATGTTTATACATATACATATGACTAATTTTTTTTAAGATTTATTTATTTTAGAGAGAGCGCGAACACAATCAGGGGAGGGGCACAGGGAGAGGGAGAGAAGAAGACTCCCCACTAAGCACAGAGCCTGACATGGGGATCTCTCTCAAGACCCTGAGATCACAACCTGAGTGGCAACCAAGAATTGGTCGCTTAACCAACAGAGCCACCCAGGCGCTCCTGATTTGTTTTTATGCAATCTTATTTATAAATAGTTTCTCAAAATTTAGTATTTGTATTTGATTGGCTAGAGAGCCAGTATCTTCAAAAAGGTAATAAGGAAACAAGTGTTTCTCCAGAGGATATTTCAGAGTTTTTTGCGCTGAGTAATGTTTCATTGTAAGACAATAAACTGTTTTCTGTACCTAGCCTCCGGTTATTGAGGCTTGCCGTATTTTTTGGACTCCTTCCTTCAGCCTCAATAAATGTGTTAGCATCTGTCTTAGAGCTAAGAATAGTTTAATATAAATTCCATACCACCCACCATATTTGCAACAAAAGAAGAAATAAATAAGGACTTTCCCATTCCCAGTAGATTGAAACTTCCAGACCCTGACTTTAGCAGATCTTAGTTCATGAACATCTCAAAATATCTCTGCACTATGTACAGGGAGAAACAATATATTTAGGCAGTCAGGATTCAGGAATGAGCTATGAACTCGTAAGACACCTCTCTGTACCTGCCAGCATGTTATGGACTTCTTGCTCTAAATCCTACAGAGTAGAACTCCCCTCTCTGACCATAGTCTTGCCTTTCAACCCTTTCTAGGGTATCTTAGCTCCCTTAAGATCTCAGTTCTTTTAACAGACATTTTTTTGAGTGCCTGCTATGTTGACATTTGGTAGGTGCTGCATAATAATAACTTACATCAGAGTGACATGACTCTAGGGGAGTAAGGGTGTCCCTATGGAATCCATATAGAAGGTTATTCATAGCTTGGACTGGAGGGATAGTGATGGAGAAGTGTTAGGTTCCTGGTGGGTTTTGGAGGGAGAGGATACAGAGAGACACCAGGGAGAGGGCCATATGAAGATGCAGGTAGTGATTAGAGTTTTGCCACCACATGGCAAGGAATGCCGTGGTGAGAAGCTGGAAGAGGCCAAGAAGAATCCTCCCTTAGAGCTTTTGGGGAAGCATGGTGCTGCTGACATCTTGATTTCACACTTTTGGCCTTCAGAGCTGTGAGAGAATAAGTTCCTGTTGTTTTCTACTGCCAAGTTTGGGGTGCCTGGGTAGCTTAGTTGTTAAGGGTCTAGCTTCTGCTTAGGTAATGATCCTGGAGTCCAGGGATCGAGCCCCGCATTGGGCTCCCTGCTTGGCAGGAAGCCTGCTTTTCCTTCTCTCACTCCCCCTGCTTGTGTTCCCTCTCTAGCTGTGTTTCTCTCTGTCAAATAAATAAATAATATCTTAAAAAACCCACCAAGTTTATGAAAATTTGTTATGGCAGCCTTAGGAAACTAAGACAGGCACCTGTTACACATCAATGTGGCGATGTTGATATGACAAATGAGTTTGAATTTCAGGGAAAAGATCTGGAGTGGAGATATAAAATTGCTAGTCTTTAGTAATAGAGCTGATAGTTAAAGCAATGACAGTAGGGACACCTCAGTAGGCTGGTCAGTTGTGGATCATGTGACCCTGGATCTCAGGATTGTGAGAGGTGCAGGGATGACTTAAAAATAAAATCTTAAAAAAAAAAAATAAAGCAGTGAGAATAGATGAGATCCCCAGGGAGAAAGTGTCTCGAGAGAGTAGGTCCATGGACTGAGCCCCAGGGCGCCTCTATCTTTAGAGGTTGTGCAGGTGAAGAGGATTTAGGAAGACTAGCTGATGAGGTCATTCAGGCAGAAGTCTGGGGGAAAGCTCTGACTCTTCCTTTCTGAATACCATTGGGGAAAATGATGTATTGCATTAGAGACCTCTTACTTTTAAGGTGTTGGGTAAGCCTGTGTCTTCCTAACCTCAGATGTCTTCCACCAGGGAACATTTTATATTATGGGAGGAAGAAAGAAGAGGGAGGACCCTTTATCTTGCTCAATCCTTTCCACTTTGAGTAGGGAGCTGCCAGAATACTGCTGGAGCAGTAGGGCAACTGGGTCTTTGGTCCTGCTCTCTTCCTGCTCCAAAAGAATATACCTGATCAAAGGATGAATTAGAATCAGTTAGAGACATAGACTCTTGCAAGTAGTCATAGCAGGTTGAAACACGAAGGGGCTTAAAGTGGTCATTTGTGTATGAGCTCAGCATATGGCTATGGGTAGAACGGGTAAGCAATTTATGAAACTGTTATTAATCCTAAACTATTTTTTAATCCTAAACTTTCACTTTGCAGAAAAGGAAATTGAGATTCACATGTTCAGGAACCAACAGTGACTCCCTTAATCTACCACGAAAAGCAAAAATTAGCAGAGTCCTCCACTTGGCATCCAAAGCCCTCTGCTTTCTGGTTACAACTCCATTTCTTCCTTTCTTTCTTTTTTCTTTCTTTTCTTCCTTCCTTCCTTCCTTCCTTCCTTCCTTCCTTCCTTCCTTCCTTCCTTCCTTCCTTCCTTCCTTCCTTCCCCCCTGATTTCATTTATTTGACAGAGATCATAAGTAGGCAGAGGCAGGCAGAGAGAAATCGGAGGAAACACGCTCCCTGCTGAGCAGAGAGCCAGATGACAACGCACGCACGGGCCTCCATCCCAGGACCCTGAGATCATGACCTGAGCTGAAGGCAGAAGCTTTAACCCACTGAGCCACCCAGGCGCCCTACAGCTCCATTTCTCTTCCAAATCTGCAGCCACCACTCTCTCCTCATCCTGACTCTGTGCGTCCAGTCAGTTCCCTCCCCTCTCTGCACATCCTTCCCTCTTGATTCCATGCCTTCAAACCTTTCCACTTTGCCTGCAATCCCTTCCACTTCCTCTCTCCCTCTCCAGTTCCTTGCCCATTTTCACAGCTCTAACACTACCAGTGAATTCTTTTCTGACCCGCCTAGCCACCCTACTCTCTTCCTCTTCGAAATTCTCTAGGAGGATTCCCAGGGCACTGTCTGGGTGCTGCTTAGCTTCCGGTCCCTCATACCTCCTGTCCTGCAGACATTTCCCACCTGTGTTGCAGAGCAGAGCTTGCCTGGTAAATCCTGAGGGAAGCAACCCAGGTAGAAGTGTGTGTGTGTGTATGTGTGTGTGTGTGTGTGTGTGTGTGTACACACGTGTGTTTGTGTACCTTGGGTTCTTGAGGAGAAGAAAACTGTCTTTTTTGCTTGGCAGCTGCTCTACAGATACCCTGCTAACAAAGTGGTGTACTGTGTCTTCCATGGCCTGTGTAACAGTTTGCCATCAGTTATTACCTTGTAAAAAGACCGTTTAAGGCTTTCAAGTTGTATCCTTTCATTATAGTATCTGAATTCAGGTAGCTAGTGTAAGTGACCTATTTGAACTCTAAGAATCAAATGGGTTACTTCTTTTGATAAGACTAGTATTCTCCTAAGATTTTTGCACTAGGATAAACTTAGGGTAACCCAGAAAAAGAAAAATTTGATTCTTTGCAGGAAGATACTGATAACCATGATGTGTACCCACAGTAACTGGTGTCTTTTCAGATGGACACTTTTTTGCTTCATGGACAGACTAATACCAGAGTTTCCTTGGTAACAGTAATGATAGATCAGTCATCTTGTATTTACCTTTGCTCTAAAATTGTCTAAAATTGCATTTACCTTGTCAATAGATAATGTAAGTTGTTTTCCTCTACCTTAATATTTTGGGACTGTAACATTTACTCTTAGTTCAGGTGCATTTCTTTCTTTCTTTAATTCTTAAAAAAAGTTTTAGAATCAGGATATATTAGGTCTAGATGAAGTATGAACTCTGGGGGCCCCTGGGTGTCTCAGTCGGCTGGACATCTTCCTTCCGCCTGGGCCATGATCCCAGAATCCTGGGATCAAGTCCCACATCTGGCTCCCTGCTCAGCAGGGAGTCTACTTCTCCCTGCTGAATCTGTTCCCTTCCCCACTCCCTTTCTCTGTCTGTCTCTCAAAAAATTAATAAAATCTTTAAAAAAATGTGAACTCTGAGGAAGGAACATAGTATGAGAAACATAAATTATGGTTCTTTTTGTACTTTCTCATAAATTATTTTTATTTAAGGCTTTTCTATCTTGTGCACCTTACAGGTGTTCATTTAAACTCTGAGTAAATGAGTGGATACATTATATTTGATAGTATAGCACAGTTGTATTCCCTCATAGTTTTTAACCTGAAGGTAATTCATTTGAAATTGTTGACAGTAATGAAAGATAGTTCTATGGAAATGAGGACTTATTTGCTTTAATGTCAGCATTGCTTCATGTCCGGTAAAAAGCAAGAGCAGAAAAGAAAATTAGCTTATGTTCCATCATGTAATTTCTACTTTTATCCCTAAAAAAAAACAAACCCAGCTTTTAAAGATTTAATTCACATACCATAACATTCACCCTTTTATCTTTTATTTTTTTTAAATTTTGTGGGGGGAAGGGGAGACAGAATGAGAGAATGAATGAGAAGGGTGGAAAGGCAGAGGGAGAGAGAACCTTTTTTTTTTTT